>CM021104.1:423098518-423270033 GCA_007115665.2 Sequoiadendron giganteum
AATAGGAAATCCTTGAGGAGACTAGTAACATGACCCAAAACCAATCAAAAAGGTAAGATAAATACGAACCAACAAAGTGTTTGCCAAAGAGACAGTGTTTTCCAATAGTTTCGATATGATTGATTAGGTTGACCAAGATGAACAAGATTTGATTTGATAAGTTTGACAAGAATTAATTGATAAGTGGAAAAGGTTGACCAATTGATTTGATTAATTGTGCCTAGTTTCGAGAAGGACACATTCTGATTAAAGGCAATATTGATTGACTGAGATGACAAGATTGATTGATTTGATAAAGTTGACAAGATTGGTGATCGCACCCGATTTTAGGAAAGATGCATCCTGATTAAGGTAAGATTGATTGTTTGATTGTTTGAAAAATATTGATTGATATGACCAAGCAATGTGACAATACCCCATTTCAAGAAAGACACATCTTGTTTAAGGCAAGGAACACATCTGATAAAGTTGACCAAGTGGCAAGTGTTGACAAAACACCTAACTGCAAGAAGGACACATCTTGCTTAAGGTTAATGAAAAGGTTGACAAATTATAATCCCAGGAAGGATGCATCCTAATAAAAGACAAGAGAGAAGACCAAATGAAACATATGACAGAATTCCCCATTTTGATGTAAGACCAATGACTTGATTGAGTTGATGATTGGTTGGTTTGAGAGTTGATAGATTGAAATATTTATTGGTTATGTTTGTATGTTGATTCATGAGTTGGTTCAAATGATGACTGTATGCGGACCAAGACTATGAAAAGACTTGAAAAACCCCAAAGGACTGACCTAGGTGGCCTCAGGGGCTCATCAATTGATTTCCTTGCCTACGTTATACACGCAGAGACCTCATAGTTCGACACAACTTGACTCTGTCATATTTGACAAAAGACTGAGTCATGATTTTATTTGGACAACCTAAAAGGACTGACCTAATGTCTCGGGAGGCCATTTAAGATGAATCTTGCCTACATAGCAGATGTGTAGAAACAATGTAGTTTGACCACTCTAACAAAACTGGCTCAGACTCAAACTCTCTTTTTGGGATTTTTGAATCTTTTCGGAGCAGTTTTGAGTTCGAAACGCCAGTTTCGTTTCGGTTTTCAGCGTTTCGATTTTGAATTTTTCTGCAGGTTTTAAGCATTCTTTATGCGACGGAAGTTTTGCATGATAATTAATGTATTGCTTCCTCATGAAGATGTAAGCTTCCGCGAATCGCCCCAAAATTGCAGTAACCGCTTTACTATGCGCGGGAAGCGACGAATGACAGTAGATGCAGCGATGATGCTGAAATGCCGATGGTCTCACGGGAAGGATATTTTCACAGAAGCAGGAAGGCGTGAATCTAGACAGAAAGACCAGATGGAGGCATATTGTATTATGATAGACTTACCGGCAATGGCTGCTTTCTCCAAAGTTACCATGCAAAATATTCAAAGTTTTCGTTCAAGTACATTACTTTCGGGATTAATTATTTCTCTCTTTACTATTTTTGCATTCTTTTTTCGAGTTTTTGTTGTCACTAAGATGCCTTTCGCAAAGTATATTCATCAAAGCAATTTTTTTGTGGCTTTTAGTTCTTTTTGAAGGTCAGCACCCAAAGTAATACTTGTAGCGTGATAAAGAGCGATGGTCTGCCGTACAAAGAAATTCCTTCAAAGTAGATAAGTTGATACGTTTCAATCGACAGGTGCCGCGAGCAATGTATGGGTCAAAAAACAAATGGGGTTCAAACTCTTTGAAGTTTTGTTCCCATTGATTCTTTTTGGATTTAGCCTAAACGATCAAACTCTGCATTAACCTTTCTTATTAACTACGCCGCCGAGGCAAAGCTGATAAAATGCAAGTGTAAAGTTAAAGCATTCCTGGCCTTTTTCATCAGTCAACTTAGCCTGCACAATTACGCCTTTCTCTCTCAATGAAGTCTCGTAGAGACTCATAGGGATGGCAACTCGACCTCTATAGGAAGTATTGCTTCAGATCCATAGACAAGGTAATATGGTGTGGTTGTTGTAGGGGTACGAATACTAGTGTGATAGGCCCATAAAGTAGGGTTAAGTTGTAAGTGTCAGTCATGACCAACATCATTGATAGTCTTCTTTAGGATCTTTAGGATATTCTTATTAGATGCCTCAGCTTGACCATTACCCTGGGGGTAATACAAAGTGGAGGAATGATGTCGAATATCGAATTTTTCATAGAGCTCATAGACATCCTAATTTTTGAAAGGGTGATCATTATCTGTAATGATGGACTGTGGGATACCATAATGATAAATGATGTAATTCATGATGAATTTGGCTATCTGCTTACCAGTAATGCAAGTTAATGGGATGGCTTCAATCCATTTTGTAAAGTACTCAATGGTGATAAGGATAAACTTATGTCCATTGGAAGAGGTGGGATGGATTTTTCCTACAAGGTCGAGTCCCCATTGAGAAAATGGCCATGGCGAAGTAAGTGACTGTAATTCCTGAGATGGTGCATGTATGAGATCTCCATGAATCTGGCATTGGTGACATTTCTTCACAAAATGATAGGCATCATGTTCCATCGTAGGCCAATAATATCCCATTCGCATAAGCTTTTTGACTAAGGTAGGACTAGTAGAGTGAGCTCTACATATACCATGATGTACCTCTTGTAAGGATTTTTGTGCTTCATTTGAGTCAAAACACTGAAGGAGGGTACTATCTAAGCTACGACAATAAAGGGTGTCTCTGATGATGGCATATTTAGATGCATGTTGGATAAAGGTCTTACATTGGTTAAGGGACAAGTCGGGAGGTATAATTTGGTCATGAAAATAGGTATAAATGTCTTTGTACCAAGGTGAATCAATACAAACAAGTTAACACAAGTTCGATTTCAGGGACATCAAAAGCAGGAATCAACAGTTGTTCTTCCAAGAACTCATATTGTGATGCATTATTGGGAATGTCCAAGAGAGATCTGATGGTAGCCATTGCATCAGCTACTTTATTTTGGATTCTCAAGATCTATTCAAAAGAAACATTATCAAAGTATATTTTGAAGCTATCCACCATGCATTTGTAGGGCATCAATTTCTCATCCTTAGTATCATAATCATTATTAACTTGTTTTATCACTAACTATGAATCACCATAGACTTGAAGATCCTCGATTTTCCATTTTATTGTTATTTGGAGTCTTGTCAACAATGCCTCATATTTTCATATGTTATTAGTGTAGGGGAAGTTTATTCAAAATTACTTAGGAATGCAATATCCTTGAGGGCTATGAACAAAATTCCAGCTCCCAGACCATGACTTGTGTAAGATCCATTGAAATATAACTTCCATGTACTTGGTGTTTCTATGAAAAAAATTGATTCATCTGGGAAATCAGATATCAAAGGATGATCTGATGTTATGGGTGTGTCTAAAAGTTGGTCTGCTATCACTTGTCCTTTTATTTCTTTTTGATCTACATACTCAATTTCATATTCACTCAACATCATAACCCACTTAGCTAGTCTTCCTGTCAGGTCTGCTTTACTGAGAAGATATTTCAGAGGATCAATTTTGGTGATTAGTTTTGTCTTATGATTCAACATGTAATGTCTCAATTTTTGTGCTACAAATACCACTACTAGACACGCTTGTTCAATATGACTATAATTCAACTCATATCCAACTAGGGTGTGACTAATGTAATATATAGCACGTTCTTTGCCATCATTAGCATCTTGTGCTAACAATGCCCCCAGTGTTTATGTTGTTGTTGTCACATATAATATCAAATATTTTCCATCAATTGGAGGCATAAGAACTGGTGGAGTCAGTTGTACACATCTAAAAATGGTCACGGTCGATCGAACCTGTTAATTAATTAAATATGAATTATTTAATTAATGTTCTTAAGTCATCTACATATAAATAAATTTAATTATTTATTTATATTGTTCATTTTTCTAATTCTTCTAATTTAATTAAATAAATTTATTTATTTAATTAATGCTAGCTTCCTCTTAATTATTTAAATAAATTTTATAATTTATTTACATTAATTATCATAAGTTTAAATTCTAAATTTAAATGATATTCTTCTTTCCACACTTAATTAAATAATTTTGATATTTAATTAAATCATTTTCCAAATTCCCACTTCTCTCACAAAAATTAAATATTCTTAATATTTAATTAAAAGGCTTTTTCCTTTTCTCATAATTAAATATTTACAATATTTAATTAAAGCCTTTTCACATTTCTTTCACACATAATTAAATATTTATTTATTTAATTATGAGAGACACCTTTCAATTTGTCTCTTCATTTTCTGTCTCTCAGAATTCTGCCTTCTTTTCGAATTCTCGATCTCTCACCATTCATTCCAACAGGTTTGAACTCGACCGTCAATCTTGGCCAATCGAATTCCTACCTTCAAAAATCTATAAATACAGCCCTTTCATGAGTTGAGAAGAACCTCGAATCTCATACTTTCATGCGTAGTTATTATAGTCGCAATCTTAGCAATTCATAGCATTTTGATTGAATAAGCTCAATCTTTACATGCATATGCATTTTTGATAATCTCATTCTCTCAAGTGCCATTCTATAAGCTGTTGTTTGCACAACTAAGAGCAAACATCTTAAAGGGAATCCTTGGAGATAGAGGACAATGAAACGAATTTGAAGAAGCTGCGGTTTAGAGTTTGCATTTACTTTATTTATTTAGTTTTCTTCAATCTAATGTTTCATTGGTGTATTAGATTAGATTCAATTTAATTGACACATTCTAACGTACACATTTCTGGTACCCACCGTGGGGCATCCCCCTGTATTAATCTTTTTCTTGCAGAAAATCTTATGTTTTTACAGGTGACGGGCTGAAAAATTCGCTTTGGCACATACGATCCTCGGTTTAGCGCATCCAGAAACTGTTTTCGCGCATCTAGGCTCTGTTTTAGCGCATACGAGCCTTCTTTTAGTGCATACGAGCCTTCTTTTAGCGCATCTGGGTTCTGTTTTAGCGCATACGAGCTCTGTTTTAGCGCATAGACTTCAGTTTTGCACTTTTAGAATCAGTTTTTAAAATAGCAATATCTTGGTCATACGGAGGTCTTTTTTGATGATTTTTCTTTTGAAATGGGGTAGAATTTCATAAGCTATCCAATGGTGTAGGTGTTTATCAGTTTTATTTGGGTTAAAATTATAAATTTCAAATCTTAACGTCAAATCACACTATAACTTGGTCTAATTTTTAGGATTTTTATGCTGAATGATTCATGTAACCCTTATACCTTCTTGTTTCTTGGTTTAATCTAACATTTGGAGAATTTTTGCAGGTTAGACAATCAAAAAGGGAAGAGGAAACAAAGGAAAAGCTTCTTATGAAATCATCTTTCTATTGTATCAAGTGTTTTTAAACACTTTGGGAGCAATTATAATCTCATTTTTAAATTTTTTTTGTCTGGATCCGACGCGACCACGGCCAAAGGTTTTATTGATGTATGGGGAATAAAATGAAGCAACCTAGGATAGACATTTAAATCTGAATTAACCAATCCTAGGATAGTCACCAAATATAATTTTTTTCTTTTGGTTAAAATAAACCCCATGTTTTTAGTGAAGCAACATCTTCACTTAGAATAGAAAATTTTTCAATTTGGGATTTAAAATTGAACCATTATTTGCATGTTGTGATTGTGGGTAATAGGTCGATGCTCTCCCCTTAACTGGGTGATCAAAATACCAAACTTACCTTTTATTTTTTTGCACTTTAATGCTTTATTACATCCTTTAGAAGGCTTGCCATAGAAGGAAAAAGTACTCACCCTAAGGGAACGACCTAAGTGGGAACACCTAAAGCCAAGGTTTCCAACCCACTATAATCAAAAGCAAGTTGTTGATGAAAATCCAACTTGACAGTAGTAGATAGGATAACCATCCCCAAAGCCTTTGTTCTAAAGGTTGGGAGGTCTCTCGAGGGAGTATATCTATTGTCACGCTGAACGGAAAGACTTACTAAAAACCATAGTGTAGTGGCCAGCCATGTCAGTAATCAAACATCATTTTAATCATGGTGCAAGGGGAGGGAAGAATCTGCCCCCAAGACACTCACCATATAATTGCCATGGATTGTTTGCTCAAGGGATTCGGTATCCACTTCCGTCACTTTGAGTACGCTCCTGGAAAAGACAAAAACACGGGCGCCCTCTAGGGGGTGACATGGCTGTGTGAGTCGACACGATTTTAAGTTGTGGGTTGTAATTAATGTGATGACCTATTTGACAACTAAGAGTGAGTCTGATTGATATGTTTATCTTGTTCAAAACCTATGGAAATCTCAAAGAACATACACTCTTTGTTTAGATTCTAGGATTAACAAAACAACTATTTGCTTCTCTATGTTGTGTTTTTCATATTTAAATCAGATTAAGATCATCCACAAACTTTAAAACATGGGTCATAGCAAAGAAAATCTTGTTCATAGGCTTTATGGAAATAGTTCAAATCAAGAGATAATAGAAGAAATGCTTCAAGAACTTGAACAAGATCCACATTTTCTCTTAACTATGGAAAAGATCTTAGAGCAAAATAAAGAAGGATATTTTCTTTTATTGGCAAAGCAAGGTGCCAAATTTCCCTCTGACTACAATATGGAGAAAATTAAAGAGAATCCTAAAAAGAATGAAACTCCCTTAAACGATCTTAGTACTCTTACCCAGCAAGTAAGAGAACTCCAGAGGCAAGTCAAGGAAATAAAAGGGAGCACAACTAAAATGTCCTTTGACAAAAATATGAATGTGACCTTTTTCTCCTCCAAAAACATCAACCAAATTCAATGTTTCTGAATTTTTGCAAAGGTTAAAGGGGAAGCCTAAACCATCAAGTAACATTGACCATTCCTATCATGCCATGCATTTATCTTCATCTCCCATAATTCAAAATGAACCTCATGGTTCTTCTACCCAATTCAATGATCCCATTCAATTACCTTCTTCTAGCATATTCTCTGCATCCAATGATTCGTTTCAATCTACACATCTCAATCAAAACATTCTTTCCACTCCATCCCATGATACCAAAATTATACAAACCCTTCCAATATTTGATCAAGACCCCATTTCTCAAGAATCATATGATGATCCCCTCCTTTCATTATTCACCCATGATAATCCTCTTCCATCTCAAGAACAAAATATTCTTCCAAGTCCTCCATACACCCCATCTCATGAATCCATACCATCTCATGACTCAATCACATCCCAGGAGCATGACAATTCTTCCATCCTATCCAAAGCTTCCATTCCATCTAATGATCAAGATACTCCATCTCCTTCATCTAATGATTCTTTTCCAAGTCAAGATCAAAGTATCCCATCATCCTCATTTCAAGGGCTCATCACACCTCTTCAAGAAATATCATCATTTGATCATATGATTGAAAACATTGACAATTTCTCCACCATATTTGTTGGGGACAATGATCAAAATCAATCCATCAATGAGCACTGTGAAGATATGTCTACCCCATCTAGTGATCAAGACAACATTGATCAAGAGCCATTTTTTTGTTATGATCAAGACCCCTCCTACAAAGATCTATTTCAAGGAGTGTTGACGATATTTGATCCTATTGACATAATCCATGATCCATTAACCAATGATCATATTGCAAATGTCTCTACAATGCCTAATGAGTTAGAGGACATATCTCAAGAACATATTTCAAAGCATGATCAACAGTTATCACCAAGGTCTAGCAATGGTCCCTCCCAAGATATATTGACATCCTTCGATCTCTCGGTTGTGAACAGTGAAAGAATCCCCAACTCACCATTTGATCCAAGTCCACTCAAAGATCAAGAGTATATTGAGCCACTTCCCATGCCTTATGACGATGTCCAAAAACCCTTTGAAATCGACCCATGTCAAGAATTTGATCCAAAACATGTCAAAAGTAATTCCAGAATTAGTCAAGATCAAGGATTTGTATCTCCCAGATACTACAATGACCTAATGGGCACTCTCTTATAAATAAAAGATATTGCAAATGATGATCATATCCATATAGCACATACTCCTCCATCTACCCATAATATGCTTTCTTTGGATGGACACATAGATAATCGTCATTCAAAACAAGAGTCTCATACTCTTACCAAAGAACACGAGTCTCTTACTCTTAAAATTTATACACATGATAAAAATATAGATAAATCCAGAGACATGTCAACAATGGGTCATGAAGAAGACTTCTACAAAAGTTGTGAATCAGAAACATCATGTGAAAGTATATCAAGAATGAATCATGAGGAACACTTTTACAAGGACAGTGAAGCATCAACACCTCTTGAAGGAGCATTACAATCCAATATCTCACAAGATCAAGATAAACATACCAATCAGGCATTCATCCCACTTATGGAAGTTCCTATCATTTATAAACTTGGATCACTCACCTTTGTAAGGGAAAATTATCTTATCAATAAGGAAGTTGTCACTTTTGAAGATCCACCATAGAGCAAAGAAGGATTAGCACCTTGTTTTTGAGGTAAATCATATCCTATTGCAAATAGGATTTTTCAGCAGTTGAATTATCAAGGCAGAGGATTAGGCCTACATGAACAAGGCATCCTAGAACCAGTGTAGATTATTGGAACTTGTAAAAATCAAGGCCTTGGTTATTTGAAAATCAAGGGATCTCAACATATCAGTAATACTTTCATGAAATTGGGGGAAACTTCGTCTCAAGCAAATGTCAACATAGAAGGCACAAAGAATCTTTATGATGAGACCAATGCCAATACTATAACCAGCCACATCATAAATCTTCATCCACCCATCACCCCATCCACAAATTGGGACCAACGTCAAAAGAAAGACTTGAATCAAAAAATGAAGAACGTTATCAAAGAAGAAGAAGCTAAGAATCATATCAGGCCAATCAAATACACTTGGATACCAAAAAATAAAAAGAAAGATTATCCCTATCAAACTCCATCAGTCAAAGAAACTATGGGGAAAAATCAAAAAGGGAAAATTATCCATCAAAGATGTCCACAAAGGTAAAATAAAGCTTCTCAAGCAACATACAAAATGTATCAAGCAGTTGGTCCTAATTCCATGCACATTTCCATATCCACTCATTATTGCTCATCTTCCCAAGTTTGGAGAGTCAAAGGTTCCAAACTATTGACCAATTCATCTTTTACTCCTAAACATACTCCATCCACGCCTCCACGCATGATATCCAATTCTCACATTGACCATGTATTGGCAGGGACCCTTCATCATAAGGATTCAAAAGGCACTCTATCGCGATGTGCGAACAAAGATGAGGTAAACTCCGATATCAGCAAAGTAGATCAGGGATCTCAAAAGTTGCATTCAAGTGCACGTATCTTAGCTTCTTCAAAAGATATGATGGCACATTATGATAGAAGCATCAACATCAGCACCACCAGGTGGTTCAATCAGCTTAGAATCAGAAAAATGTCCTAAAAAATGGTCACCTTGATGAAAACCTAGCAAACAAGCGTCTTGGCGACAACAAAAAAAAATCAAAAATACAAAAAAATAAAAAAAATAAAAAAAGGATTGAAAACAGTAAAGAAAAAAATCGTCCTCTAGTGAAAACCATTTCGATGGCGCTTTGGACAAGTACCATGATGAAAACCTGGCAAACAGGCGTCATGTGTAGAATCGAGCATCTATGTGGGCTATTTCAAGAGAAAGCATCTTATCGCATCCATAATAAAGCCAACATTCCATCCATATCATCATCCATGAACCATTTATCTAGCCCATTACCATCTATTTACATTATCTTGATCTCGACAAAGTTTGGTAAACACTTTACACTTGTTTATGGTAAACATCTTGACATGGGTCATTTTCGTTGATCCTATCCAATCCAAACGTTATTTGAGCCTCGAAGCATTATCCGAATGACCATTCCTCTGTTCGAACACCTTATCTTGTCACAAGATAATCCTTGGCATCCTTTACATGCTCACAGTATCTATCCATCCACCTATTCAAGAATCCAGCCATGGCCGTTCAAACATTGCTAGACATTGGGGGAAAATGTTTACATCTTGCTTCAGGAATAAATCTTGATATATATCCTCCAACTTATGTGGTGGTCTGAACATTGGAAGACGTGAAATCAAATTGGTCAAGCATTTGCAAGTCAAAAGATCCAAATCACTAGCCCATGGCATATTTTGACAGGAAGACGCTCCTTATCAAGCTTTATCTTTCATTGAATATCAATCTGAACAATTCATATCAGTCACATCTAACTTGCGTGTCAATGTCATATCAAATCATCAAAATAATTTTGTTCCAAATCAAGCTTCATCAATCTTGATCAATTGAATCCAATCAATTATCACCTTGTTTGACTTAACACACTTAGTCAAACTATCATCTTGTGAACGAGTTTACTCTAGGATAACACAACTTCCTTGGGTTTACAAATTCATTATCACCTTGTTTGACTTAACACACTTAGTCAAACTATCATCTTGTGAACGAGTTTACTCTAGGATAAAGCAATTTCCTTGGGTTTACAAATTCGTTATCATCTTTGTTTGGCTTAACACGCTTAGCCAAATTAACAAATCCATTATCATCTCATTTGACTTAACACACTTAGTTAAACTATCAATCCATCAATCTGATCAATCAACCTTAGCTTGGTTTTCAACAAAATCTCAAAACAAAGCACTGATATCATCATGCATGTCCATATCCAAATCATCAAAATCCAAAAAAAATCAAAAAACATCAAAATTCAAAAAAATCAAAATATTCCTAAAATCCAAAGAAAAATCAATAAATCATATGCTTTCATCAATAAAATGGTCGTGTCTCACCCTAGACTAGGGGCAAAATCCTGAACTCGTTGGGGGAAATCAACTTTTTTTTGGGCAAACAAGCAACCTGTGTCAATTATCAAGTATCAGATCAACAATCGAATATCCAATCAAGCCTAGTCAAAACAACTTTGAGACATGTCATACATTGAAACTGAAACAAACTGGATGATCTTAATCTAAATTCAATGAATGAAAAACTTAAAGCAATAAGTTGCAATTGTTGTTTTGATATTTGATGACATCATATCTTTGGAGTGGTTCAATGATGTACTGAACTAGAATCACAAGGAAGAAGTATGATTTTTCTTTGATTGTTGTCTACAAGTTAATCATTAGTATTGTGCAAATTAGTCACAGGACATGCTCTACAATGTATCATTGATGACATTTCAGAATTTGCATAGGAAAATGGTTAACTTTTGTCTGTTTATGCAAGCAATACTCAGGTCATCTTGGTTCAATTATACCTCGATGCTTGTATTAACTTGCTACATTAAACATTATGGAAGCGGTACTCAGGTCATCATTGGTGCTAACATACCCTTTGATGCTTGTACTAACTTTCAACATATCAAAAAGCTCAATGATGAAAACAAAACATAGCAGGAAATGGCAACAAGGAGAATGATTCATTATTTCATTTAGGATTGCATAATTCATTATTAGGACTGCATAATTCATTTGCATTTTGAGGGACTTTTCAATAGATTATTGAGGGTTAATCACATACTTGAATATCTTTTTTTTAGACAATGGTTGAGTATGACTGGACATTTGTCACATCTCATCTGCATCATCTCAATCAATTCATCCAATCATTTCTTCCAATCTTATCTTATCAATCAATTCAATCTAGCACAAATCATTTAAGCATACCTTTGGTCTTGTTCCTAGCCTTACTGCAAGCCTCGATCATCATCATCATCGGAATGTATCCTTCCCTATCCTTGTGTTGTTTTGGGATGTATCCTTCCCTAATCAACAACACTATTAATATCATCAAGCAATCATGCAAATCAATCAGCAATGGATATCATCAATCAATCAATACATCAAGCAAGTTCAAATCAATTTCTATTTGTTTTTCATATCGCATGGAAACAAATTTAACAGTCATGGCGACTCAATCTATTTGACTTTCAATCAGGAAAACAAATCTATCAATACTATTTGTTTTTCATATCACATGGAAACAAATTTAACAGTCATCATGACTCAATCTATTTGACTTTCAATCAGGAAAGCAAATCTATCAATACTATTTGTTTTTCATATCGCATGGAAACAAATTTAACAGTCATTGTGACTCAATCTATTTGACTTTCAATCAGGAAAGCAAATCTATCAATACTATTTGTTTTTCATATCGCATGGAAACAAATTTAACAGTCATCGTGACTCAATCTATTTGACTTTCAATCAGGAAAGCAAATCTATCAATACTATTTGTTTTTCATATCGCATGGAAACAAATTTAACAGTCATCATGACTCAATCTATTTGACTTTCAATCAAGAAAGCAAATCTATCATTTCTATTTGTTTCTCATATCGCATGGAAGCAAATTTATCAATCAAATCTACTATTTGTTTTTCATATCGCATGGAAGCAAATTTATCAATCAAAAAGCATCATCAATCGAGGCAAAATCAAAGTTCTTCATCTTCATTTCAATCTTTCAATAGGGGTTTTTCATCAAATCATCTTTATCGGTCAATGAATCAGATAGAAAATCACTAAAAATTTCCAAAAATCATCTTTATCTGATTCATCACCCGAGGGGGCATATAGCATCATCGATTAAATTTTTCAAAGTCAAGGGCAATTTCTTTGAAGCAATGTGTGAAACACATCACTTCAAAGAGGGGCAAAATGTACACATCTAAAAATGGTCACGGTCGATCGAACCTATTAATTAATTAAATATGAATTATTTAATTAATGTTCTTAAGTCATCTACATATAAATAAATTTAATTATTTATTTATATTGTTCATTTTTCTAATTCTTCTAATTTAATTAAATAAATTTGTTTATTTAATTAATGCTATCTTCCTCTTAATTAATTAAATAAATTTTACAATTTATTTACATTAATTATCATAAGTTTAAATTCTAAATTTAAATGATATTCTTCTTTCCACACTTAATTAAATAATTTTGATATTTAATTAAATCATTTTCCAAATTCCCACTTCTCTCACAAAAATTAAATATTCTTAATATTTAATTAAAAGGCTTTTTCCTTTTCTCATAATTAAATATTTACAATATTTAATTAAAGCCTTTTCACATTTCTTTCACACATAATTAAATATTTATTTATTTAATTATGAGAGACACCTTTCAATTTGTCTCTTCATTTTTTGTCTCTTAGAATTCTGCCTTCTTTTCAAATTCTCAATCTCTCACCATTCATTCCAATAGGTTTGAACTCAACCGTCGATCTTGGCCAATCGAATTCCTACCTTCAAAAATCTATAAATACAACCCTTTCATGAGTTGAGAAGAACCTCGAATCTCATACTTTCATGCGCAGTTATTATAGTCGCAATCTTAGCAATTCATAGCATTTTGATTGAATAAGCTCAATCTTTACATGCATATGCATTTTTGATAATCTTATTCTCTCAAGTGCCATTCTATAAGCTGTTGTTTGCACAACTGAGAGCAAACATCTTAAAGCGAATCCCTGGAGATAGAGAACAATGAAACGAATTTGAAGAAGCTACGGTTTAGAGTTTGCATTTACTTTATTTATTTAGTTTTCTTCAGTCTAATGTTTCATTGGTGTATTAGATTAGATTCAATTTAATCGACACATTCTAACGTACACATCAGTAAATAATTTTGATTTGATCAAACACTTCTTGACACTTTTATGTCTAGTTGAACGAAATGCCTTTTCTTAATAGATGTTGGAATGGGTGGATCTTGTCTGCTAATTGGGCAATGAATATGTGGATTGATTTTATTTTTCCTTGTAACATCCTCAACTGACTGATATTGGTTGGTGGTGGCATTTCTAAGATAGCTTTGAATTTTACAGGATCAACTTCTATTCCTCTACGTGAGACTATGTATCCAAGAAGTTTTCCTGATTAGACCCTGAAAACAACTTTCTTTGGATTTAATCTAAGTTGGTATTTTTCCAGTCATGTGAAAATCTTGTCCAATATTGCTAAATGTCCACTTTGTTCCAATGATTTAGAGAGAAGGTCATCAAAATAATCTTCAATCAACACATGCATATAGGCATGAAAGATTGTAGTCATTGCTCTCTATTATGTAGCTTCAATATTTTTCAATCCAAATGGCATCACACTCCAACATAAAGTTACCCAAGCACATGTAAAAGTTGTTTTTGGTTGATCTTCAATAGAAATCCTTATCTAATTATAACCCGAGAATCCATCCATGAGTGTTAGCATTTCATATCCAGTTGTGAGGTCTACGATGATGTCGATGTTTGGTAGAGGGAAATCATCCTTGGGACAAGCTTTGTTAAGATCTCTAAAATATGTGCATATTCTTATATTTTGACCATTTGGTTTAGTGACAGGAACAAGGTTTGATATCCAATCTTTATATTCAATAGAATGAATGAATCCAACATCTAGAAGTTTCTTCAATTCTACCTTGAAAAGGAGTGTAATCTGTGGATGCATTTTTCTTAGCTTTTGTTTGTATGGCTTGGCATTAGGTAGTAGTGGTAAGTGATGTAAAACCAATTCAGGATCCAATCCAAGCATATCTACATATGACTAAGCAAAATAGACTCTTTTTTCTGACAAGAAATTTGTGAATTCAGGCTTTTCCTTGTCGATCAAAGATGTTGCTAACTGTATGATTCTAGAATTATCTTATGTTCCAACATTCACCTCTTATGTCTCTTCTATTAGCAATGGTGATCTCTCTTGATCTATTGGGAGACAGTCCAATCCTCCATCCTCAAGTGCCTCAGGGAGGTTTTCACCATTGGATACATCCTTTATTTTTACTTTTTCACGGTCAGTAGGCGCCTTTTACTTTTTACCTACAGACCTATAATTTCTATTTTTAATTTTGTCATTTTCACTTTTGTGACTAGAGGATAGGATAGCCTCACTAAAGTAGGTTTCATAATCAAGTTCTATGGAATAGCTAGCCTTATGATCCCCACTAGGTATTCCTTCACAGATTCCCATAAACTCAATGATTTCTTTGTCGTTCTCGAAAGTATCCAAACTTGGTGGTTCTTGTTGATTCCAATCTATGATTTGTGGGTAGACAAGGGGTAAGCCATCATCAATGTTATCAAGAGTCATGGTGTAGGTAGATAGGGTAAAGATGGACGTAGATTCATTAGGTTCCCAGGAGGTAGCATCAATGGTTTCCCAAAAGTGTTTAATCCATTCTTCTTTATTTAAGAGGGCTTTGGGACGGTCTTGGTAGACTTAGCGGGGAAGCAATTTTAAGCATTTGAATGAACTGTGTTTCAAGGGGAGGCTCATCAAGCATTCCAATTTTTTTATCTAAGTCCATAAAGGTAGTGGAGGATAGGGAATCCCATTCATATTCATTGGAATCAGCATCAAAATCCCAAAGGTATTCATATTTCTCAATCTCATCTAAAGCATTAGCAACCTCACTCAAAGGTAATTTGATACCTCAAATAGTCACTTTGGTAGGTACGAACCCTAATCCTCAATGTTTTATCAATTTAGGAGGTTGCAAGGGTTTTATCATTCCTTTTTTACTTAGGCCAAGACCACTATGTCCATCATATCCTTGTTGTTTCATTATTGGGAACCCTTTTGGATAATGTTCAACTAGCAACCTCTTAGATTTAGTGTCTTCTTCTTCTCTATATAGCCATGTGAGAATGTGATCATCTAGAGATTCCTTGGCAAGTTCCCCCCATTTGGTGAAGGTGGTAGGGGGATTATGAAATATGACCTTAGGCTGCATGAGATGTGGCTTTCCATAAGACTTTGGTGATTTGGGCAATTTTCCAATGAAAAAAAGACTCTTCATTTTATATTTTTGTATCCTTTGTCTTGGATCTGGATATTAGGCGTGGAGGGTGTGGTGAATGGAGTGGATGATTTGACCAGAGTAAATGGGTCAATGTAGTTAGATGGAGTGGTGGATGAAGTGGAAGGTGAGGCCTCTCTATTGATGGGCACTTGGCATTCAACAGTTTCCCTTAGGTTTGAATAATACTGAAAAGGGTTGGGGTTGCCTGGAATAGTGATTTCAATGCCATTGTGTAGAAATTTGAGGCATTGATGGTAGGTGGATGGAATAGCTCTCATAGCATGAATCCAAGGATGGCCAAGGAGAATATTTTAATGTAAATCTAGTTCCAAGACATGAAATACTATATCTTGTATTGTTGGGCCAACTCTTATAGGAAGTGAAATGACACCTTTAGACGAACGCTTAGCAACATCATAAGCTTTGATAGTGATTTTCTTTGTTCAATCTATAAAATTTTCAGAGTATCCCAATGCTTTCACCAATTTTAGTGAGAAAATATTTAGACTTGCTCCACCATATACTAGGACTCGTCTGATCTTGCATTTATCGATGTAAACTTTAAGATGTAAAGGGTTATTATGATCAGATTTTGGTGCAGAAAATTCTTGCTCGGAGAAGGTGACATGATGTGGCATGGCTAAGTATTTGGCCATGGATTGAAATGCATTGACATCTAGGTTGGAGAAGACATATGCTTCTTGCAATGCTTTGTCAAGTACAACTCTATGGTGTGGGGATGTGTGAAGGAGCTCCAAGATAGAGATTTGTGCGAGAGTTTTTCCCAATTGCTCCAAGAGATTATATTGGTTCTTGGGCTAAGAATTAGGTGGAGGGTCTGGAATAGTTATCTTGGTTCTGCGAGTAGCAACAACATAGTCTGATTTTGTCTTGTTTATGGTGATGGTAGCAATGCGGTCATCAAAAGGTGTCACATTGAGGATGATAGTGCTATAATCATGTCTGACTACGACATAATTAGCATTGTTGTTATTGTTCCCTAAAAAGGAGGCTTTCCCTTTATCATGGTCTTGCAAGGGAGTCTTGAATATGGTGTGATCGGCATTGGTTTTTTCTTGTGAATCTCCTACTGATATGGTTCCATCTTCAATAAGATCTTGGATGATGTTCTTAAGTTTCCAACATCTAGTGGTTTTGTGTCCTTTTCTATGGTGATATTCATAGTATTCATTTTCTTTCCACAAATCTAGTTTGATCAAGGAAGGTTCATTATTCTTGGTGTCAGGTAGTGTGATGGTATTGGTTTGCAAGAGCTTTTTGAGAATTGATTTGATAGTTTCACCCAAGGGGTGTAGGTTCTCTTGGCACGAGGAGGTCCTCTTCATTATTGATTATTTTGGACAGCGTTCAGTGTTTGGTTTTGACTCTAGATTTGTACATTTGGCATGGTTGGTGTATTTGATGAGGGATCTTTAAGTTGAATGGTTGGACCTTTAGTTATTAGTTTGACATCAATAACTCCATCATTTGTGAAATTTTTATTTCAGGACCATTATTTTCTCTTGTCACTATTAGATTTCAGATTTTCTATGTTTATCTTGACCATTCCTTTGGCAATAAGACCTTTCTCGATAAGGACACCTTTCTCAAGGATCTCTTCAAAGGTTATGCAACATTGGATTTGAATTCAACTCATGAGTTCTTTGTTAATATTTTCCACAAACATGGTGACCAATTATTTTTCAGGAATATGACAAGGGAATTTGCTAACCAAACCTCACCATATTTGGTAGAATGAGGTGAGGGGTTATCCTTATTCTTGTCTAGCAGTGCTTAATGTTGCAAGGGTGACATCATTTTTAATGTTGAAGGCAAAATTATTAATGAATTTATTGTCTATTTCACCTCATGCTCTTATTCTTGGAGGAAGATATGCAAACCAAACTAAAGGTACCCCCGTAAGAATTCGCGAAAATAGTCTCATCAAATAAGTTGGATCATATGAGACTTCCATACATGATGTGTTGAATTCTTGAATGTGATCTATTGGATCCCCTTATACTTAGGCAATGGTGGTGTTACAAAATGAGGGGAAAAGGGTGGAATATATAAATTTTGATCAAATGGAAAGGGGCATAGTTCCTCCATGGAATAGGTCTTTTTGTCGGTCCCCAATTGCATTTTTTCATCTGTTGTTGAAGGCTTTGCACTTGTTGTATCAAAAATTCTACAAGAGACGTTGTTGTTGTAGACACATAAAAATGACCTAGACCCACAGGCTCTTCTTCTAACCCTAATTAGGACATTTTAATTATGTCTCTAACTCACTTTCAACTATTAATTAGATAATTCATAATTATTTAATTAATTCATGTCCCCTCTATTCTTCTTGATTATTAAATAAATAATTCTTATTTATTTATCTAATGCATCACTAATTGCCTGAAGTCTTCCTATAATTAAATAAATTTCTTAATTTATTTAATTATTTTAACCCTTTATGTCTTCCTAATTATTAAATAAATAACTTTATTTATTTATTTAATTATGTCACTAATTAAGTCCTCTTCTTCCTAAAATTAAATAAATTCTTATTTATTTAATCCACCTCCCACTATAATTAAATAATTATGTTTAATTATCTAATTATTCATTAGCATCTTCTCTTTAAATTAAATAAATTTTATTTATTTAATTTGGTTCTCTCCTAAACTTTAAATTAAATCTTTATATTTAATTTAAAAGATTTCATTTATCACATTCCTCTAAATATTAAATAATATCTCTATTATTTAATATTTCATCTAAATTGAATAACATTTTATTATTTAATTTCTTCTAAATCTTATTTATTTAAAATAAGTCCCAACACCTAAATTAAATAATTTTATTATTTAATTTCTCCTCTTTTATTGTGCTCATTTTAAATCAATATTATTTATTTAAAATAAGTCCCATTTAAATTCCCTTCTTTAGTAAATAATTTAATTTAAATTATTTACTGTCACATTACCCCACCCTTTTGAATTAAAATAGTTTTTTAATTCGAAAAGTCAATATCTCCTCTTAAATCAAATAATTTTAAATTACTATTTGATTCCCCAACAACTCTATTTTCCGTGCCCGAAATCTTTTGTCACATGCATTGTCAGCCATTGATTTGATTCTCTAAAAAATCAATCTTGACCCTTTATTTCGAATTTGACCTAATGTTGCCCTAACCCTAATTGTGGGTTGCTTCATTGAATCTTGTCCATTGATTCTAGGGCATTTACTAAATTTCAATCTTAGCCATTGACACAAAATTGCATCTTCTATAAAAGAGTAATTTTGGTCTCATTTTGAACATCTTGCATTATCTTATTTTAGAAATCTCTTATCATCTTGCATCTTTATATTTTTAGCATTGTTACTTTCATTCATCATAGCCTATTTAGGATTTCATTTGATATAGTTTCAATATTTTAGATGCTTACTAGTTGCAGTAGCGCATAGTTTTGCATCTAGGTCATTTCAAATCCTTCAATATTTGCTTAGGGCTTGTCATTTTTATTGGCTTGCTCTTCACAAATCTAAGGGCAAACAAATCATATTCAGCAAATTAAGAAGGTGTAATGGAGGTTAGTCATGGAGGATGAAGACAATCTATAAGATTGTTCATCTTTTCCTTTGCATTCCATTACCAACTTTGGGCTTTAGGTTTTTTGCATATTATAGTTGTTAACCATAGAAATTTCCCATTGTTACATTGGTGAACCCGACATCCTTTTTAACACGTTTTTGCAGGTCATAGTACGAATATTTCATCATTTTTTTTTGCAGGTTCGAGTATGGATTTTTTGTTTTTTTTTGTAGGTGTACGAAATGACGTATTTGATAGTTCCTGTGATGCAAGTGACAACCTGAGCTGCATCTGACATATACAGACCCACATTTGCTCTATCAAGTCGCATCTGATTACCTAAATGACACATATGCTTCCCGAAAGCCACATCTGCTTCCCGAGCCGCATCTGTTAACCAAAAAGCCGCATTTGGAATACCGAGCCGCATTTGCTCTGTTGCAACGCATCTGAAGGGTATAATTTTTTATTTTTGTTTCATTTTTTGATTTTTCTCTCTTTCTTTTGTTGGATAGGTTAGAGATTTTGGGTTACTAATTTTTGTTTGTAGCTTGTGGCAAGGAGTCTAACGATTTTTTTTACTTGTTCATTTCTCAAATCTTAGCCAAACTTGCATTTTTCATTCATGAGTTAAAATAAACATGCATGCATATTCATTGGGCTAAAAAGAACACAACTTGCATTACAACTCATTGGCTTAAAATGAATCTGCATTTTCATAGCATTGGGTTAAAATGAATCTTTAGTTAGCTCACACTACAAATGGTTAAAATGAACCCCATGTCTGATTTTTATTTCAAGTTTGTGAAAAACATTTCGATTTGGGCTTAAAAATGAACACCATGCGAGTGTGAGTTAGGATATTCATGTTTTCAATCCTTGTTTTTTTAACAAGGATCGATTGAACTATGAATATGCTAATTCGCTTTTGTTGAACCTTAGAAAATTGGGCCTGCTTTGGTGGGAAAAAGTACTCACCCCAAAGCGACTCAAACTGGCAACGAAGCTCTTTAGCTGAGCTACTTCCGACCGGTATATAAATGTGAATCCTAAAGGAAAACCTAGGATTACGAGTGCAGATATGTTATACGGACCAAGTAGTACTCCCCAAAACCCTATTGAGCTTAACCTCTTCAGGCTGGAGTGCCTCCATAACGGAGCTTAATCTTGGCCCCATGTATAACCACCCGAATAGATGTTCGAATTAAAACCTGTGTTTTAGCAAGCCAAAAACCTTCTATTCTTTGGTACAACAACGGTCGTTGTGATGACACCCGCACCTGCGTAGTTCTCAGTAGAGATGATCAATCTGCCATGGGAGTTTCATGGAGGTTGGAAGCTTGGTTGCCCTGAGAAGTGAGTGCACTGTAAGGGGGAGCCCGTGGGGCCAAGCTTTTGAATTCATCTGCTAAGGATATGCAGTTAGTGGGATCCAAAAGAATATTGTCCATAAAGCCATAAGATTTTGTAAAATGACTTCTATGTGGTTGATTTTTTTACAAACACCATGTATTTGCCAACTGCTTTGAGACAAATAAACATCAAACTTGAAACAAACATTGTCAGCTGAACCAAGTCTTTGCAAAATCGGCCTAACATTTTTTCTGCAACGCATTTTGAACCATTGCACCATAAGTGCTTAGTAAGGAGCCGCATTTGTTCTCTTAACATGCATTTGAGAAACACATAGCTGCATTTGATCTTTTAAAATGCATTTGGGAAGTACAGAGCTGCATTTGATATTCTAAGCCGCATCCACTAACTTAAGTTGCATATGCTAAATTTTAGACCAGTCCAAGTTTTTTCTGCAACACAACTACACTTATAAGCCACATTTGAGCACTTGTGTGATGCATTTGACTTACTGAGCCGCATTTTCCAACCCGTGAACCGCATTTTCCATAACAAGTTGCATTCGCTGGTTACCTGCATTTTGCCAGTGCTAAAATACTTCTAGAATTGCTTACTGCAACACAACTGACCTGTTAGACCGCAATTGCTTATAGAAAAGCCGCATTTGCCTCTGTTTGCCATACGTGATGTTTAGCTGCATTTGCCTGTCTGTTGAAACATTTCCAGAATTCATTTTTGCAACACATTTGATGAGCCGCATTTGAATTTCTGAATCGCATTTTCCATAGTGAGCCACATGTGCTCTCTCAAAAACTACACTTGAAATAGTGAGCCACATGTGCTCTGCCGAACCGCATTTTCCAATCTTCAAAAACAATCTGCTCACTGTCAAAATCAAAGTCGAAAAGTATCCTTTTCTAGATTCCATCAAATCCATCTTTTTTGTTTCTGTCAAAACTAGATACTGATTTGCTCAACTTCCCTAATTATACACATCATTCTTAGGATCATCATAGGTTTCCAATTGCATTTTGACTAGTTGCATTGTCAATTCTACCATCTCCTTAGACACTCATTTTGCAGATTTTAGGAACACACTCCTTACCATCTATTGTCAAGACTTTGTCTTCAAAAGTAGGTTATCATTGGACCCAATCACCCTTAGTCATTTAGTCAAAACTTTTGTGAATTGTTTCCCACTCAACAGTCTAGTGTGGAAACTTCACTTTGTCCTCTTTTAGTCCTATTATGGTCCATTGATTTTCCAAACCTGAAACATTGCAAGCACTTTGTTTGGTCAAGTAGTCATGTCCTTAGATTTCTCAATATTGAGTGCATCTTAGGCTCCATTTAGTTTGCATATCATTAGTCTCCTCATTTTAGACTCATACCATTTGCATCCACAAACCTTTCATCTCCCTTTTGCATTTCATAACATTCCTCATTCTCAAAAAACACAAAAACATAGTGTCATATTTAGGTCATTATCACTCATTATCCCTCATCATCCCAAAGTTGAGCAAAACTTTTTATGGTTGAAACTAGATTACAAAAAAAGAAAAGACTCATGGATTCTTTTGGTCAAGACCCCAATTTTACCAATTTCACCAATGACATGAATTTATTCCCTAACAACATGAACACTCTTGCTAATGACATGGGAAATTCTACAATCAATCCTTTTGATGAGATATCTATTCCACACAACCAATTTGAACAATTCATCTATAGAAACCAAAAAGGGGAAGTTTTACAAGTTGCTGCCCAAAACCCAGAAGTGGCCTCTTTTGTGGACGAATTAGTCCTACATGACTCATCCAGATATTTATCCATGCTTCTTGACCAAGGGGCTAGGTTACCAAAAGGATTTGACCTCAACACCATTAGAGCAACATCCCCTAATCACCAAACACACAATACTTCCATGGGAGCCTCTCCACAAAACACCATTAACACCATCAATACTACCTCCCTTGGTCATACTACTACCACAACCAATGCAACTACCACAACCCATGCAACTACCACAACCAACACAACATCCATTGGAGGATCATCTACCCAAAATAACACCACATCACAATTCATCCCCCAACAAACAACTACTACTCCTTCACAAACATTTGGACCAACAATGGGTGCAACTACCTCAAACCTCTTTGGAACTTCATTTAATTCCATGGGTACATCAACAAACCTGTAAGGAGGCCCCTCAAATACTATGGCAACTAGCTCATTGAATCCTTTTGGGAGAAATAAATGAAGAATTACCATTCAAGGACCCCAACCTAATTATTCACAAGTTAATACCAGCATTCCTTTGAGACAAAACACCAACACTAATCAAGGCCATAATTTCTCATTTGGACAAGGTAATCAAGGCACCCAATCTTTTACTCCATTTGGACATCAACATACTCAAAGTCAACAAGGCCCACAAGTTCAATCCAACATGGCAGGATCTCAAATCCCCACATATGCTACACAAGTGCATACACAACAACATAATCCCCATCAATACACCCATTTTCAACAACCACACAATCAGAACACTCACTTTTCTCACCAACAACACATTCAAAACCAACACATCTCATCACAACAAGTGGGCAACCAATCCATACCTCTCACTAACATGTGTGATGCTACCAACAACCCCATTGTGGAAGCACTCACACTCCAACTTGCTGCTCTTCAAACACAAGTAGAGACCTTGCAACAGTCCAACAAAAAATCTTACATGTCACATGACTTGTGTCCATATCCATTTGACACAACCTTGTATATGCCACCCTTTCCTCATGGATATGTGGTACCTCATTTTCCTAAATAAAAAGGCAAGACGAACCCTATTGAACACATAAGAGAATTCACCACTAGTTGCATTGGCATTGCATATGACCAAACCTATCTCATGAGACTCTTTTCAAGAAGCCTTGCAAGTCATGCATTAGAGTGGTTCTCACTATTGCCTAAAGGAATCAAAACATAGGACGAATTGGCAAACAAATTTATTGAAAATTATGACTATAACATTGACACAGACATTGACATTGCCTCCTTATGCAGACTTACCCAAGAGGATGCAGGAGAGACTTTCATTCCATTGTTTCAAAGATGGAGAACCTTAGCAAGTAGGTGTCCGGTAGAAATACCCGAAAAGGAGAAAGTAACCATGTTTGTACAAACTCTCCTTGGACCTCTAAGGTATGGATTACAAGTCCATTGTTACACCACTTTTATTGATCTTGTTGAAAAAGGTGTCCAACTTGAAAAAGCCTTATTCGCTAAAGGCGAATTGAAATATGGTGGCAAAACCATCAACACCACCACAAGTAATAACCCAAGTAGCCCAAATGACAAAACCAAATACTGGGTTAAGAACAAGCATATCACTAATGACATTGTGGTTGATGCCAAAACCATCAATACAACAGGTCATGTACTCACCATCAAAGGAGTACAAAATCAAAACACACCTGTGACTACACCAACACCAACTGCAAATGCTATCCAAAGCAATCCTCCTCAAACTAATCAAAGGCAGTTACGTCAACCATGACAATTCCCAAAATGTACATACACCCGTTTGGGTGAGCCTATTGAAGTTGTCTTGAAGAAACTCCTTCAAAATGGTGTCATAACATTGACCCTAAACCATACGACCCTGGTCAATTCAAGCCAGCATGGTGGGATGATAGCACATTTTGTGATTTCCATCATGCCAAAGGACACAAAATATCCTCTTGTCATCAATTACGAAATCCGGTGCAAGACCTCATTGAGAACCACACCATCGAGCTAGGTGGTCAATCCTTCACATCTAATGCAGATCACACTATACACAAAAACCCATTGCAAGATCATGGTAAAGCTTCCTCATCTGGCACAAACAATCAAGCCAACCACATCCGCCCGGCCTACAATACTACCCGTTCTACATACAGTTACCCCGATGGTACCATTATTAACAATCTTCGCGCTGTTGATGAAGATGAATGTGTTAATACCATTTCCATTAAAAAAGCCTTGGAATGCAATGTGACAACGTGTAAGGGCAAGGTCACTATCCCAGGTCCTTTGGCACATCAGCCCAAGATCACCATACCTGGTCCATCTGCCAAACAGTCAACACCCAAATCAGAGTTCAACCTCATTGAGCAACTGAATAAAACACCTGCTCAGATATCCATTCTCAAACTACTCTGTATTTCACCCATACACAAAGCTTTCTTCGATAAAGTCTTACAAACGTCATCCATCCCAACCAACATTGATGTCAACCACTTTGAAACTATGGTTGGATACCTAAATTCACCTCATCACATCACCTTTTCGGATAGCGACTATTCCTCGCCCAAACCATCGCATAATGATGCCCTTCACATCGAGGTTTTTTTGCACAAAAACAAGGTTAGACGAGTCCTAGTAGATGGCAGAGCAGGATTGAACATCTACTCTCTAAAATTGGTTAAGGCTCTTGGTTTCTCTGAGGCATGTGTAGATTCTAGCAAGAGCATCGTCATCAAGGCATACGATGATGGAGAATGTGCTTCTAAAGGTGTCATTACCATTCTGCTCCGAGTAGGATCCGTCATCATAGATACAACATGCCAGGTCCTGGATGGTGATATACACTACAACATCTTACTTGGCCACCCATGGATTCATGCCTTAAAATCCATTCCATCCACATACCACCAGTGCCTCAAATTCCCTTTTGATGGAACTGAGATCACCATCCCAGGAGATATCGATCCATTCCAATATTGCACCAACCTGCGAGCCACTGCTGAGCACTAGGTACCCATCAATCGGGAGGCCTCATCTTCCACTTCATCCAAATACATTGACCCATCCACACTCACGAAATCATCTATTCCATCATCCTCTACCACACCATCTCCATCAGTCTCCATCCCAAGTAATGACTTTCAGATCCAGGACCTCAGTTGTGGGGAATTCAAATTTAAAATGGCTTATTGTATAACTACAATACCGAAGCCACCTAAGGTCTATGGCAGACCATGTTTTGCAGTAGAGCCCAAAATAACTTTCAAGGTGCCACCAAAAAGTGTTTTTACATGGTGGGGCGATATGGGTAATGAAGTCATTATTGACATGGATAACTGGATCTACAAAGACCCAGTAGAGTTACCCCCACTACCGTTACATCTCTATGGCAAAGGATATGACATATGCAAAGCCCAAGGTTTCAATGGTACAAGCGGCCTTGGAAAGAACAGCAACGGAAGATGGGAACCTATTATCATGACAGCAAGACCAAAGAATATAGGGCTAGGGTTTGACCATTTCGGAACTGACAATCAACATACTCTTGAACTTTCAAATAAGGTTGTAACGGCTACAGAAAGTGTTGAGACATGCGAAGAACCCCTCACTGAAACTGACTCAAACGAATGGGAATGGGGATCTGACAAAATAGTCAATGACTATGACATCGATGAACTATTCTTGGAACCTAGCCAACTTTCCTTTGAAGAACGATTTTTCCAAGAATATAACATAGACCCCATTGACCGACATTCTAAAAATAAGGAATGGGTACGCATTCCTTGAAACCCAGAAGAACACAAGGTGCCGTCGGCAATACCTGAATCATCCCAACCCATTCCTGAGCCCACCCATGAACCTAACCTACTTGAGTCCACTATCCATACTTCTGAAACACCAACCACTAGTCACGATGTTGACAATTTTATCCCATATTATGACTTTGAATTCGATTTATCTGACTCGGAGTATGGACCATCCATTGCATCAGACACGGAAGTGGAAATTGACAACTTTGCCTTCACACTTGAGGCTTCAGTTGCCATACTCTTTGCATCTTCCCCATCCTTCACCAACACCGACAATGGGATTTCACTTGTCTATCCACAACTGATCGACAGGGACCAACAAGAGCCACCAGTAATGGACATGTTTCAAAATGATGAAGCCATAGCAGAATTCATGGGGCTCAGAGAAGGCATACCATGGGGAGATCACAAAACAGGATTTTCTATTGACCTAGATTGTACGGCTTACTTTGGGGAGACTGTGCAATCCTCTAGTCACAAAAATACAGTGAATAAGACAAAAAGAGAAACGTCTTTAGGTGAAAACCACAAGGCACCTTCTGACAACAAAACAGTAAAAACAAAGGACATATCTGAAGGTGAAAACCTCTTTGAGGCACCTAAGGATGGAGGATTGGACTTTCTCCCCATGACACAAGAAAAATCAGCCATGCTCATTAAAGACACAATGGAAGTTAACATAGCCACACCAGAGAGTCCCAAAATGATTCTCTTGGCCGCATCATTGTCAGAGGAAGAAAAGCCTAAATTTCAACAATTTTTCACGGATAGGAAGGTTAACTTCACATGGTCATATGCTGACATGCCAGGTCTTGATCCCGAATTGGTTCTACATCATCTTCCTCTCATCCCAGGAATCAGGCCGGTGAAACAAAAGTTGCAAAAAATGCATCCACAGATTGCACTCCTGGTAAAAGCTGAATTAAAGAAATTACTGGATGTTGGGTTCATACAGTCAATAGACTACACTGATTGGATTTCCAACATTGTCCCAGTCACGAAGCCGAATGGACAACTCTGTATCTGCACGGATTTTAGAGATTTGAACAAAGCTTGTCCAAAGGATGACTTCCCCCTGCCAAACATAGACATGATTGTGGATCTCACAGCTGGGTACGATATGCTATCCCTCATGGATGGTTTCTCAGGGTATAATCAAATCCGAATTGCAATAGAAGATCAGCATAAAATGGAATTTACTTGCCCATGGGGAACGTACTGTTGGAATGTCATGCCTTTTGGCTTAAAGAATGCAAGTGCCACTTACTAGAGAGCCATGACAACAATCTTTCATGACATGACACATATCCTCATGGAGGATTATGTGGATGACCTTTTGGCCAAATCATTGACAAGGAAAGATCATCTCAGGGTCCTAGACAAAATATTTAGGTGGCTTGAAGAGTACAAGGTCCGTTTAAACCCAAAGAAATGTGTCTTTGGAGTCACTTCAGGTAAGTTTTTGGGATACATAGTTTTGAGATGAGGCATTGAGGTTGATCCGGAAAAAGTAAAAGCAATTCTAGACATGCCTCCACCAAAGGGAATCAGTGAGTTGTGCACACTTCAGGGAAGATTGCAGTCTATTTGTCTCTGCATTGCACAGTTTGTAGACAAGTGTCAACCGTTCCAATATCTGCTGCACAAAAGCAATCCTTTTGTATGGACAGATAAATGCTACATAGCCTTTGACAAAATTAAAGAATATCTATTAACACCACCAGTGTTAATGCCTCTTATTGAGGGAAAACCATTGATCCTATATGTCTCTACAACGAAAAATGCACTGGGGGCATTATTGGCGCAAAATGACCGTGAAGAAAAAGAAAGAGCCATCTACTACATCAGCCGCACACTAATTGGATATGAGCTCAACTACACAACCATTGAAAGAGCATGCCTTGCAGTTGTCTTTGCGGCACAGAAACTAAGACACTATATGCTAAGCCACCAAACACATTTGGTAGCTAAGATTGACCCATTAAAGTATCTCCTGAGTCATGCGGCATTGACAGGTCGCTTGGCGAAGTGGGTCATGATTTTAAGCGAGTATGACATACAGTATGTGGAGCACAAGGCTATAAAGGGTCAAGTAATAGCAGATCAACTTGCAGATGCACCAATCTAGGCTACCCACCCATTGGTAGTTGATTTTCCTAATGATTCTATTTTTCATGTCGAACCGGCATTACCATGGAAGCTATACTTTGATGGGTCCCACACTGGTCATGGCTCAGGAGCTGGCATCCTATTCATCACACCACAAGGGGATTTAGTTCCTAAATCATTTCGGATCACTTTCCCTTGTACAAATAACATGGCAGAATACAAGGCACTAGTCACAGGTCTCAAGATAGCAATTAAATGGAAAATCTAGACATTGCTCATATTCGGAGATTCTTAGTTGGTCATCAACCAAGTCAATGATGACTATGACACAAAAGATGAGAATTTGCTTCCCTATAAATGAATGGTGGATAGTTTCTTGATGTATTTCAAATTGATTGCATTTGAACAAATCCCAAGAACACAGAATAAAGTGGTTGATGCAATGGCTACCATTGGATCTCTCTTAGACATCCCTAAGAATGTGTCACAATTTGAATTCTTAGTGGAACGACTGCTGATGCCTACATACGATATTCTAGAGTCAGAAATGGTGTGCGAGATTGTTGGTCCCAGTTCGCCTTAGTATCAGGACATATACGACTATCTTAAATCCCGAACCCTCCCACCCAACCTATCCAACAACCAAAGAAAATCCTTCATCTGAAAGGCTGCCAGACATACCATCGTCAGTGACACCCTATACCATCGTGGCTTTGACAACACCCTTCTTCGCTGTCTCGACACTAATGAAACCCAAAAAAATTTATGCGAGGTACATGAGGGTATATGCGGATCTCATTCGAGCGGTCCAATGCTAGCTAGGAAGATCACCAGATTGGGGTACTACTGGCTGACATTAGAAAAGGATGCTCTTTAGTTTGTCAGAACATGTCAGAAATGCCAGGTACATAGTGACCTAATTCATGCACCTGCACAGGAATTGAGAGCAATCACTTCTCCATGGCCTTCCGCACAATGGGGACTCGACCTTGTGGGCAAGATCCATCCATCCTCCTCCAACGATCACAAATTCATAATCACCGCCACTGAGTATTTTACTAAGTGGATTGAAGTCATCCCTCTCACCTACATCATCGGTAAGCAAATATCCAAGTTTATTTTGAATTACATCATTTGCCGGTATGGTGTCCCATAATCCATCATCACAGATAACGGCAGTCCATTCAAAAATCAGGATGTTCGTGAACTTTGCTCGCAATTCCACATCCAACACCATTTCTCCACCCCATACTACCCACAAGGTAACGGTCAAGCTGAGGCATCAAATAAAACAATTCTTCACATTCTGAAGAAGACCATCAATGATGCTGGCCGAGATTGGCACTTACAACTCAATCCTACTTTATGGGCCTATCAAACCAGCATTCACACACTGACTGGAACCACTTTGTTTTCCTTGGTCTACAAATTTGAGGCCATATTGCCCATCGAGGTCGAAATTCCTTCTCTCTGAGTCTCATTGAAAGGAATGATTGATGATGAAGAATACAGACAGTCTCACCTGCATGAGCTAGAAATGTTACAAGAAAGGCGACAAAATGCCTTAAATCATTTACAGGCATATCAAAATCATCTCTATCGAATTTATAACAAAAGTCATGGTGATAAAGTTTGAAATCGGTGACTTGGTTCTCATGCAGAACCCTAGAAATCAGGCTGACTGTGAAAAGCCTAGAAAATTCGAGGCTAATTGGCTTGGTCCTTACATTATTACTGCCGCATTTGGTTCTGGAGGTTATCAGTTGGCCACACCTGATGGAGAACAGTTGACAGAGCCTATCAATAGCTTACATCTAAGAAAGTTCTACACATAGCATCAGAGAGCTTGGCAAAAAACCTACAAATACAAAAAAAATAGAAAAAATAGAAAAATTTGTCCCTTGATGAGAATCTGGCAAACAAACGTCTTAGTGACACCAAAACAATCAAAACAATGGCACAAATAGTAAAGAGAAATAAATTCATCCAATAGTGAAAACCTGGTAAACAGGCGCTTTGGATAGGTACCATGGTGAAAACCTGGAAAACAGGCACCATGTGTAGTCGATCGTTGCTCTGTCATCTACTGTCACTCTAATCGACCCTTGTCCACTTTCCATAATCACAACAACATGGCATTCATGACATTCATCCCAAGTCCTATCAATTCCGGCCATGGTTACCTTTTGGTTGACATCATCCCTTGCATATCCATGCCTTTGGCTTTGTATCCGCATTTTTCCATATCACTAGACTCGAGTAGTCCCCGATCTATCTGGGAGCAAGACCTTTATCATGTAACTACAGTGGGTGTCGCACATGATCCGACATTCATAAAAAGTCCTGAAAAATCTTAAAAATTCAAAAAAGTCCTGAATAAAATCCTAAAAATCGTATAAAGTACTGAAAAAAGACCTAAAATTTTGAAAAATGTCCTAAGAAAATGCAAAAACATGTCAAAATATCATAAAATCTTCAAAAAAAATAAAAATTCATCATTAAGTCTTGTCATTCTTCCACCTTGTCCGAACTACATTGTCTCTACGCATTTTCTACGTAGGCAAGATTCATCTTTGAATCCCCGAGACATTAGGTTACTCCTCCTAGATTTGTCGCAATGGAATCATGATTCAAACTTTTGTCCTTTGGACAACGTCAGTGGTCATGTCGAACTACGAGGTCTCTTAGTGCACGACATAGGCAAGGCCATCAATCGATGAGCCCCCGAGGCCGCACTAGGTCAGTCCATTAGGGTTCATGGCACAACGTTTTCACACACGTCAAACTTTTTTGAAATTGAGAAAAATCTTCCATCAATTCCGAGCAAGCAATCTATCAACCATCTGTTTCATCAGCAATTGCGGTCAATTCAGCAATGACATGTAATCAAATTCTATCAAGATAATTGAACCTGGCAAACCTTTGGGTTCTTCTTCAGATGTGTCCTTCTGAAGAGCAACTCTCGTCATTTCTTTATGCTTTTGGATGCATCCTTCCTAAGCATTGTCCTCAACATCTGGCATTTCGATGGATTCTCTTAACTCCGAGAATTGATCTCCTAGATATCAACATCATTCAGGATGTGTCCTTCCTGAATTTGATATCGCTCGACATTTGGAAACCTTGATCTTAAAACACTTGGCAAATACGTGGCACTTGTCTTTGGCCTTTCCATCGTGTTACTAGTTTTTCAGCGAGATCCTGACAATAGGATTTAGAGAAACAACGACATCTCATGACGTTGTCTTGTCTTTTGACACTCATGTTACTAGTTTCTCAGCAATGTCCTGACTATGAGATTTAGAAAAATAGTGATGTATCATGATGGTGGCATTATTTTTTTGTTATTTTGGCAATCATGTTGCTAGTTTCTCGAGGATTTCCTAGAAACAGGATTTAGAGAAGCAACGACGTTTCATGATTTGTCCTTGTCTTTTTCTGCTTGCGGTTGGTTAGGACAGAATGACTGGGGCAAATTGCACTCTTAGTATGAGTTATGATCATCCTTGTCTGTGACTGCTTGTCTTACGTGATGGTACGACCTTGCACACCTTGGTTTATGTCATATCATGGTGTTTATTGGCCATTACAATAATCTGCCCAATGATGATTAAAGAGCAATAAATATTAAAGTCCTATGGTAAACGTTGAAGGATTTGATCTAGGAACTCACATGCATCTCATATAGGCATTGCATTCATATCATCATCTATATCTTTTACTAACACTTTCTTGTTTCGTCGTCTTCTAATCTTCTCATCCATTTCAAGAGCACACCCATGTTCTTGAAACCCGTCTGTCCTCCCAAGGGGGCATACTACAACCCTCCTCGTCATTCTTCCTCATCCTATTTTGCACTGGGGCATATGTCTGACTTATTTTCTTTGCCACAATGCGACAAGCTGCATTATGACAAAGAGGGGCAAATGTAAACACATAAAAATGACCTAGACCCACATGCTCTTCTTCTAACCCTAATTAGGACATTTTAATTATGTCCCTAACTCACTTTCAACTATTAATTAGATAATTCATAATTATTTAATTAATTCATGTCCCCTCTATTCTTCTTGATTATTAAATAAATAATTCTTATTTATTCATCTAATGCGTCACTAATTGTCTGAAGTCTTCCTATAATTAAATAAATTTCTTAATTTATTTAATTATTTTAACCCTTTATGTCTTCCTAATTATTAAATAAATAACTTTATTTATTTATTTAATTATGTCACTAATTAAGTCCTCTTCTTCCTAAAATTAAATAAATTCTTATTTATTTAATCCACCTACCACTATAATTAAATAATTATGTTTAATTATCTAATTATTCATTAGCCTCTTCTCTTTAAATTAAATAAATTTAATTTAATTAATTTGGTCCTCTCCTAAACTGTAAATTAAATTTTTATATTTAATTTAAAATATTTCATTTATCACATTCCTCTAAATATTAAATAATATCTCTATTATTTAATATTTCATCTAAATTGAATAACATTTTATTATTTAATTTCTTCTAAATCTTATTTATTTAAAATAAGTCCCAACACCTAAATTAAATAATTTTATTATTTAATTTCTCCTCTTTTATTGTGCTCATTTTAAATAAATATTATTTATTTAAAATAAGTCTCATTTAAATTCCCTTCTTTAGTAAATAATTTAATTTAAATTATTTACTGTCACATTACCCCACCCTTTTGAATTAAAATAGTTTTTTAATTCGAAAATTCAATATGTCCTCTTAAATCAAATAATTTTAAATTATTATTTGATTCCCCAACGACTCTGTTTTTCGTGCCCGGAATCTTTTGTCACATGCATTGTCAGCCATTGATTTGATTCTCTAAAGAATCAATCTTGACCCTTTATTTCGAATTTGACCTAATGTTGCCCTAACCCTAATTGTGGGTTGCTTCATTGAATCTCGTCCATTGATTCTAGGGCATTTACTAACTTTCAATCTTAGCCATTCACACAAAATTGCATCTTCTATAAAAGAGCAATTTTGGTCTCATTTTGAACATCTTGCATTGTCTTATTTTAGAAATCTCTTATCATCTTGCATCTTTATATTTTTAGCATTGTTACTTTCATTCATCATAGCCTATTTAGGATTTCATTTGATATAGTTTCAATATTTTAGATGCTTACTAGTTGCAGTAGGGCATAGTTTTGCATCTAGGTCATTTCAAATCCTTCAATATTTGCTTAGGGCTTGTCATTTTTATTGGCTTGCTCTTCATAAATCTGAGGGCAAACAAATCATATTCAGTAAATTAAGAAGGTGTAATGGAGGTTAGTCATGGAGGATGAAGACAATCTATAAGATTGTTCTTTTTTCCTTTGCACTCCATTACCAACTTTGGGCTTTAGGTTTTCTGCATATTATAGTTGTTAACCATAGAAATTTCCCATTGTTACAGTTGCATTATTTTGATTTGGTGTCATGATGCTAGCATTGAGGTCATAGGTTAGATTTGAATTATGATTGATGCCTTGTGATGTGAGACCTCGATTGCCATATTGATTTGTGTTGGTTTGATTTGGAATGAAATTGGAATTCAGGTTTGTTCCAAAGTTCATGTTTGCATGTGGTATGGTGTTTAGGAATTGATGTGTAGACCCTTGATTTTTGTTTTGGTTTTAGAGAATTTCTCACCTAGAATGAGTGACAACCAACACTTCTAAGCTAAAAACTCAATCCAAACAAGAGAATACAAATAATGCATGAGTAAAATGAAAGCATCAAACTAAAATACTCCCCATGTTGGAAGTTGCTTCACTTCCCTTGTCTCTCCTATTTCTTCTTATGTCAATATTTCCCTTAGATTTGTTGATGGAGTTGTGCAAATACCTGCAAATATTAAGCAACCTAGCACAAGAAAAAAAATCACATTGAAAAATACAAGCCATCATACTTGAAAACAAGTTAGATTTGGATAGACTTTTTGAGTTTGAAAGGGAGTGTGAAGAAATAATAAGTCCATACAATCACAAAGACACCTTGTTATTAGAGAAGATAGGGTTTATTATGTTGAATAGGACAACTGAGGGGGGGAGGGGGGGGGGAGGGAGAGGTTGAATCAATTGTTACAGAATTAGGCCTTTAATTCAATCACTAGAACTAATCCTTAATACTGCTTAAATGATTAATCATCAAATTCCAATGCAGAAAATTAAATCCAACACATAAACATAATAACAAGAGATTTACATGGAAAACCCAATACGAGAAAAACCACTATGAGGATTAACTCACACTATAGAGAATATCAAAACTAATTACAAAAGGATCACTGCCTAAAACAAGGATTCGCTGTCTAGAACAAGGACTCACTGTCCAATAGGAATACAACTCGTATGGCTCACTACCACAGAGATACAAAGAAGACAAAGAAGAGTTGTTATAGAGAGACTAAAATCCCAATGCAACAAAGGATTCCACCATAATTTTTCACACGCATGCATGAATGATAGAGTTCACCTTATGCTCATTGCATCCGGAAACTCATCATTAAGCTTCACATTTATTTGCCAAACCCTCAACACACACACTTACTGAATAGAATCAATGTCACATGAAACTTCACTTTCTCTTTTCTCTTTCCGCTCTACTTCTTCGCTCTTGCATCCCCATGTTCATCATTAACTCATCTTTCATTTATACCATCTTCAACTTTGAAATATATTCAAAGTCGGCCATCCAAATTTAAAATCAAATTAGGTCAGCACCAAACATCCTAGGATGGAATTAGAATGGGTACGATCCAAACACATGCTTTAAGGGACCCAAAAAGATCCAACACGCTTCATCATCCTTGAAAGTAGTACTTCACATAAGGTCGGCCAAACTAGTGTAAAAAACATAGAACCATTAAGCATGAATCCTCCAAATACCAAGACTATCTCCAATAGAACTAGGGAAACACAACTCTAGAACCACAAGTCATAATACTTCATCAAAGAGAAATCCAAACCAACAACATTTCTCTCAGACCTCAACTAGAAACATAGAAAATCATAGTTCACAATTTGTGAACACGACTTGCACTATACAACGAATTGACAACCAAAAATCTAGATATAACATAACCATGAGCAACATATATGAACCACACAACCATGGGAGAAAATCCAGACCAAAAACTAGAGCAACCACTAAACACATGCAACATATCTTTATTACAATTTTCTCAATATCCTCAACATATACAACCAACAACAACTAGTAGATAACCAATTGAAATCAATGACAACACCTACAAACTTTCCAAAACACCTTCATTCTTGCAAAAATCTCCCCTTTGTCATTGATGGAAACACATGATGTGAAAACCATCAAAGACAACATACTAGCTCTGAATACATTTTTTTTGTTTTCTCCCCCTTAGAAGATAATATCTTATATGCTTCGTCTCATTCTCTTTTCACATGCTTCTTCTCTCCCCCTTTGACATCAATGAGAAAGGAAAAATAATATTTTCCATTGATCTCTCCTTTGACATGACAAAAAAATACACAAAATGACAACACCTAATACTACCTGCTCCAACTGAGAGGTAGCCACCAAAACATCAGTCCATAAGAAATATAGATCCATAGATCCACCGAACTGATGCATCTCCATATGCATCTAGTTCAAGAGATGAGGGACAATAGCCCCTAACTTCTCCTGGAGATACTCAAAAGTATCTTTAGGAAGAGCCTTCATGAAAATATCAACAATATAATCCTTTGTTGGAACATACTCAAGCTTTACTTCATTCTCTATGACTTTCTCTCTCAAGAAATGATATATGATAGATATATGCTTCATCCTCGAGTGCATCACAGGATTCTTAGAAATTTTAATTGCACTTGTATTATCACAGAAAATAGAAATGGGATCATCATATAGCACTGTGATATCTTTCAGTATTTTTTTCATCCATAGAACTTGTGTACAACAAGATGCAACAACAATATACTCAGCTTCAGTAGTAGACAAATAGAGTGAATCTTTCTTCTTACTCAACCAAGCCACCAATCTACTTCCAAAAAATAATGCATTGCCACTTGTACTCTTTATGTCATCTACGCATCCAACCCAATATACATTTGTATAGGAACTGAGTGTAAATTCAGTATCTTTAGGATACCACAATCCATAATTCAAAGTGCCATTCAAATATCTAAATATTGTTTTAACTACAACATGTGTTTCCTTCAGATCTTCTTGAAATATAGCCACAAGACAAACTGCATGCATGATATCTAGACTAGTAGCATTAAAATATAATATTCCACCAATCATAGATCTATACTTTCTTTGATCAACCTTAGGTGAATTATTATCTTTACCCAATTTGCAACTAGCCCCCATAGGAGTACTTACCAATTTGTAACCATCCATCCCAAACTTCTTCAACATCTCTCTCACATACTTAGGTTGTGAAATGAAAAATCTTTTCTCTATTTGATTAATATGTAGCCCAAGGAAGAACTTCATCTCCCAAAACATAGACATTTCAAATTCTTTCTATATTTCTTCCAAAAACATCTTGCACATACATTCATTTCCTCCAAAGATAATATCATCAACATATACAACTATAATCAATATTTTTTCATTTTCAATCTTAAAGTGCAAATTACTATCTGTCATACCTTACTTAAATCCTTGTTGAATCAAGTACTTATCTAATCTTTCATACCAATCTCTAGGAGCTTGCTTCAACCCATATAAAGCTTTCTTCAATATACACACCATATCTGGTTGTTCTATCAACTGAAATCCTTCTAGTTGTTTCATATAGATTTATTCTTCTAGCTCACCATTCAAAAATGGTGACTTGACATCCATCTGATAGACCTTAAAGTCTTTATGAGCAGCAAGTGCCAAGAACATCCTTATAGCTTCCATTCTCACTACCGGAGAATTTTTTTCCTTAAAATCTATGCCTTCTACTTGTGAGTAACCTTTACACACAAGCCTCACTTTGTTTCTAACCACTTCTCCATTCTCATTCAACTTATTTTTGAATACCCACTTTGATCCGATGATGTTTTTATCTATCGGTCTTGGGACCAATTCCCAAGTCTGATTCTTCTCAATTTTCAAAAGCTATTCCTTCATCGTTTCCTTCCAATGTTCATCTATACAAGCTTCACTTACTATCTTTGGTTCTATCTCAGAAAGTAAACACAAATTCACTTCAGTAGTAGCTTTGCTTCTAGTTAACACACCTTTTGTCTTATCTCCAATAATCTGACTTTCTGAATGATTCTTTTGTACATATCTAGGTTTCCTAGGGGACATCATCGGAGAATCTTCTTTTCTTTCATTGTATTCATCCTGCTTCTATTGCTCACCTTTTTCCTATTCTTCCATAATTTATTTTATTCTTGTACAATCATGTTCATCGTATACATATCCATCAGTTTCAATAGAATTCTTCATTGTCTCATCAACCTTCACATTCAATCTTTCTACAATATTTCTCATTCTTTTATTGAAACATTTGTATGCCTTTATTTTAGTAGAATGACCAAGAAAAATACCTTCATCACTTCTTGCATCAAACTTTCCCAAACTTTCATCTCTTCCGATATAGCATTTCCTTCTAAATACTTTGAAAAATTTAACTATAGGAATTCTTCCATGCCATAGCTCATAGGGAGTCTTTTTACTATTTTCTCTTGGTTGAACTCTATTGAACACATAAAAAGTAGTATGAATATCTATTTTACGGTAAACTTTCAGTACACCAGCCTCAATAACTATTGACCTAACAACTTCTTGTATTGTTCTATTTTTCCTTTCAACAACTCCATTTTGATGAGGAGTTCTCGGAGCAGATAATTGTCTCTTTATTCCATGCACTTCACAAAAAACATTAAACTCATGGGAGGTGAATTATCCACCTCTGTCAAATCTTAAGCAATTTATCTTCAAATTTTCTTCATTTTCAATGATTTCTTTGAATTCCTTGAATCTATCTAATGCATCTTATTTCTCTCTAAGAAATGTAGCCCGTGTATATCTAGAATAATCATCAATTAAAAGCATAAAGTACCTTTCACCAAGTAGACTTCTTACTCTTGTAGGACCACAGAGATCTGTATGAATTAAATCCAGTAGTTCGGTAGTAGACTGTTCCTTTGATCTATATTGATTTTTTGCTTGCTTTCCAAATTGGTAATTCTTGCAAATAGTATTAACAGGCTTTTTAATTCTTGGTAATCTCTCACGGCCTGAACTGCACTAATCCTTACCAAGTTATCAAAATTCATGTGACACATTCTCCTATGCCATAGCCAATTGTCAATTATCTAAGTCATAAAGCATTGTCCATCAACACCCTTAAGTTGATAGATATTCCCTTCAAATTTCTTTCCTATAGCAATTAATGTTCTGGATACTTTTCGGATATCACATTTCTCATCCTTAAAGACAAGATCATATCTTTTTCTGCACATCTAACCAACGCTTAACAAATTATGCCTTAAACCCTTAACATAGTAAACATCATTAGTATGATGCTTTCCATCAAAACTTACTAAACCTATCCCATAGATTTTAGCACCACTATCATCTCCAAACATAACCAAACCTCCATCATATTTCTCAAGGTTAATGTTACCAAACTTTTACTACAGCTCGATTGTTGGAGCTAGTTAAATTTTGTTATATCTTGAAGTAAAGATTCAGTTAATTGCTACATGGTTTTAAGTTGTCGATTGCATCTATATTAGTTATGCATTATTGAGATAACAAAAATTTTAGAATTATTCCTTAATGCTTATTGAATAAATGAAGTACAAGCTGATTATACAAATGATTAGGCACCCATTGCTTTCATTTATTTCATGACATTGTTACATTGCAAATTTCATTTGATTGCAAGAATACAAATGATAGTACAAATTTTCATTTCTGATGCATTTCTTTTCATAATGAAAAGAAGAAGGAGAAATTAAAAGATCCACACAAGCAATGGTTTTAGTTGGTCCTATTCACTACAAGAAAGGAAATGTATAACTGAAATAAAGTAAAAAATAACATAGAACATATCTGTCATTTCCTGAGTTGATATACAGTTGATGCCTTGTTGCTCACTCCATTCTACTTTCGCTCCTAACTGTATCTGCAAAAGGTTGAGAAGGGTGTCAATTAAGAGCTCGGGATATGAACTATACTATATGCCCTACTGACAAAAATATAATTCAATCCTTGGGATGCATAGAATCAATTAAAAGCAAAGTGCAGGAACCAGAGCTGAATGAGTAAACATCATCATATTTATTGTTTTTTCTAACATCGTTTGTTTCCTATGCAGGTATAGGAAAATTCATGAAGCTGATTATTTTCTGTAGACATAAGAGCATGTGGGGTAAAATAGGCTCCCACAAGGGTAGAGCTCAGCATTTTTCCCCTTAAACTTACAAGTGGGATGAGAAAGAAAGCACAATCATTATTCTCATCTGAGCTATTCAACATGAAGGAGTGAAACATGTTTTCAGTCATCAAACAATTAAGCCTATTGTTCACTCATAACAACCAAGTAACATGTTGTTTTGAAAGCTACAGGTGGACAATAGACTAAATGAGCTCAATCAATTCAACTGAAATGCATCAATTCCATACTTTCAAGTTTTAAATACGATCATATTAATTACATTTTTTTTCCTTATTTATGTTCACTTTCTTTTATGTTGTTTCATATGGTTCTATTTTGGAGCAGTAGTGTTCTATCTCTAAACAGTGATAGTGAACAGGCATACATAATGCCTTAGCAATGAAACAATAATGAGTAATAAAAATATGGAGTTTCATTGTTGCTTTATCTTATTTGAAGTGACTGAACTGTGAATACCTATTGTTTTCTAGAGGCATGCAAGTTATGAAAAGAGGGTGACAAGCACAAAGAGGTTGCTACAGGAATGATATGGCAAAAGGAGAGCTTACTGCATTGTTTTAAATTATGTGAGTATAAGCATAATGTGGAGGTTTTAAATATAGAGTATGTTCTATTTCAATGAAATACACATGATAATTTGATAGGAAAGAAAAATGCATGAAGCTTCCATGATGGGTGTTCAACAGTTAAAACAAAAGTGCAAAAATGAGAATTTATTCCTAAAATAAAGAATTTTCCCTCATTTTCCTGAATACCCATATGAATATTTTTTATTTAAATGCAAATTTATTCAAAAATGTTGAATACCCATGAAGGGGTTTTTACAAAAATGGTGGTTTCTCTCTATTCCCATAATACCCACATTGGGGTTTAAATTCAAATGCAAATTTTCACCATTTCCAGCTTACCCACATGGGGGTTTACATGAAATACAAAATGGAAGACTTTATTGCAATCAAACATCAAATACCCATGTAAGGTTTTCTTATTCAAGTACAAATTCTCATCTTTTTAATATACCCACATAAGGGTTTGTCTCATAAATGCAGAAATATATACAATGCTATAGTGGGTTGAACCCAGTTTACAAAAGAATTCAAGTTACATAGCTCTCGGGAAGTTGAAGAAAATCATCTTAATTTCACTGTTTTTTTTTAAATATGAGGATAAGGAATGAAGAAATGTAATGAGAGGTTCTTCAAAGAAAACAGAGCTACATGTTCATGGCGTGGCCTGTAGTGGTCAACATTTTATGCATTCAAAACAACAATTATAGCTTTCATATTTTGAAGCTCTTAAAAGCTTTTTTATTGATAGAGAAATACAAAAATAAACAATGAAAGGTAAGCTTACCTTGTCTAAGCAATATAGGAAAGCTCTAGTCACGGCCAAAGCTCCCATAGAGCCCTCAAACACCAAGCTCAAGTTCACATAATGGTGGCCAAGGAGAATATAAACAAAGCACAAAAAATGAAGCACATAAAAAATCAGAGATAATGAGCATGTGAAGGTTGCGGCCTTAATGGTTGGTTGCCATCAAAATACAGTGGAGGGAGCTCACAAAAATGATGAGATCAACTTACCATAGTTGCAGAAGGGAGAATCGACCAGATTGGAGGACAAGATTCAAAGTTCTCAGGCTTTTCCAAGCTGCAAACTGAGTTCAATCATGTCGGCGCCATCTTTCTCAACAGAGCCAAACTTTCCAAGTCAAGCAAAAGTGCAAAGTAAATGGGGGTTTAGGGTTTGAATCGATTTTGTTCACTTACGCCCTAATTCGAATATGGGCTCTTCACATTTGGTTTCATTTTTTAAACGCTTTCTTAATATTTCCATGCCTTATGTTGAACTTAGGAGTTTTCCCATTTTTCCTTCAAAATCATACTTAAGTTATTGTCTAGATGGCCAAAATTATCATTTGTCTAGGTTTCCATAAGACCTCATAAGTCTTGGCTTTAATATTTTTAGGGTCTTATTAATACTTAAGGCATTTTCTTTTAGAATCAAATATTTGTCTATGCCTTGGTATTGAAATGAGGAAAGGTTAAATGCTTTGGATATTTTAGTTGATTTGGAGTGATCAATTAAAATGGATATTGATAGTTGCTTATGCCTAAATGCCTTAGGCTTTGTTGTAATTGATTTTGATAGAAATCAATAAGGTCTTGGAGAGATGTTACTTTAAAAATTAAAATTTAGACCTTAGGCATTTTTATTTTTTCCAATTGATTTTTGAAGAAAACAAATTAAAATATGTAATAGAGAGGGCTTATTATTTTTTATGATTTTTTATGAGAAAAATTAAGCATTGTAATTGGAGAAATAAGGATTTTATTTTGGCAAAGATTTCTTTCCTAAATCTTTATTGCAAAATTAAGTCAAATTGCAAAAATAAAGCAATTTTACAAACTACATCTTGTAAAGCAAGAATAAAACAATACTTTATAAATTGTTTTACTTCTTTGCTATTTTTAGCAAATTGATATTGTGTTTTCCTCTTGGTCGGATTTGAACTTCTTGTTGGAGAGATAAGGTGTTTTTTTTGCTTTTAAAGAAAAGTAGACATATTTTTAGGAGCTTTTCAATATGTACATGCCAAAAGTGAGACTTTTCCACTTTTGTGCCACCTTCTTAGGGAATTTTTTGATGCCTTTCTTGGAGCTTTTTCTTTGAGCACGGATTAGGGTTTTGAGGTATATCTTAAAGAAAAACAGTGTTTTTCAATTCAGATCAGTGTTTCTTCCTCTCTTGTTCATGCAGAGAGTTTTGTAAACAATTTTGTGCTTAGATTTTGAGAGTTTCACTCTTCCATTCAATAAAGAAGCAAAATTTCTTTTCTCACTTTTTGTTTATACTTTGCAGTAGTAATTTGATGTGTCTTGTGATTCAAATCTGTTGAATCCTCTTCTTGTCTTACTATTGTTAGGTGTTTGCAGGATTTACATGCTAATTCAAGTTGTGCATTGTGTTTATTTTAAAACCTTTGCACAAATCACTTTTGGATTATATGGGTTGTGAGGTTGTGAGAATCAGTCTTTAAAGAGGTGGTGAGAGTGAGTTACTATCAGAATCTCCTTGATGTTGGTTAAACCATTTTAGGTGATAGAATTTTAGTCATAAGTTTAAATCCAGTTATTCTTTCTTCCCTTTTTCTTAGAAAATCACTTAGAATAAGATTCATCATTCAAAGAACCAGCTCACTCTGAAGATTCCCTTTTTACATAGATCACCCACATCTGAAAAGGGTTTCCATGTTTCAACAGATAGTTTGATTTCTACAAAATCTAACAAGGGTGCATATCTGATTGATAATAGTTAACAAACTTAATTTTACCACCAGTCATGTGATGTGAACAACCACTACCAACTACCTAATAATTTTTCTCTTGTTTAGCTCATGTAGAGAAGAGATAACCATACCTTCACTTTTCACCTTCTCTAGAGGGCTTCCCTTTACCTATTTTTCAAAATTAGCAGAAGTAGGTTCATCCTTAATCACCAAGAACAAGCATTCATTATCATCTAGATCTTCATATTCTGAATCCTCATCAACTATACTAGCATTTACATTCACATAATAAGATTTTTTCAATCTTCTTTCCTTTCTTTTCCTTCTCATATCTTAGTTTATTCCTTTTATCTCTTTCTGGACATTTTGCAGCATAATGACCTATTTCTCCACAACTAAAGAATTTAAACGGAAATTTACCTTCATACTTATTGAATCCTTTCCTCATTCTTCTTACAAAGTTAGCTTCTATTTTATCAAAGTTCTCTTCATACAGATATTCAACTTTTGTATCTTTAAAGGCAGACTTTGATTTTCTTCAATTCCTTAGACTCGGCTTCCTCATCTCATAAGATGTCAAAAATCCTAACAACATATCCTTAGTACAAGTCTTATAATCTATAGTCTTCTTAATAGCACTCAGCTTCTCACTATAAGCATCAAGAAAAGTTGTGAGAATCTTCTCTACAATTCTTATTTCATCAATTGTAGCACGAAGTCCTCGCATTCCAGCCACTATCTCATCCAATCTTTGTACATAAGCTTTAAAATTTTCATCTTCGGACATATGTAGAAGATCAAACTGTCTCCAAATTTTGTATTTTCGCCTCTTTAACTCTTTTATCACCATCATACACTCTTTCTAAATCATCCCAGACTTCCTTAGTTGTCTTCAAATTTTGAACCTTGATCAACTCTTAATGTACCAGACTATTCTTCAAAATGTATTTCGTCTTATTGTTCGCTTCATGTAATTTGATTTCTTCAGGTGTACTCAGACCATTAGCTAGAGGAGTGTAAGGATTTTTGTAAGCTTTATCCACATCATATCTACAATACTCCAGATATTCTTCCATCAATACTTTCCAAATACCATAATTAGTTCCATTAAACCTCGGATAATCATAAACCATTTTTCCAATCATCCTAGACCTTCCTCAAGCGGTTAAGCTCGTCACCAAGGAACTAAACTCTGATACCAATTGTTGAATAGGACAACTAAGAGGCGGGTGAATCAATTCTCATAGATTTAGGCTTTTAATTCAATCACCAGAACTAATCCTTAATACTACTTAAATTATTAATCATCAAATGTCAATGTAGAAACTTAGATCCAACACATAAACACAATAACACTAGATTTATGTGGAAACCCCAAATGGGAAAAACCACAGTGAGGATTAACTCGCACTATAAAGAATATCAAAACTAATTACAAAATTCTTACTACCTGAAACAAGGACTCACTGTCTGGAACAAGAACTCACTATCTAGAACAAGGACTCACTGTCTGAAAAAAGGACTCACTGTCCAATAGGGCTACAACTCGGAGGGCTCACTACTACAGAGATACAAAGAAGACAAAGAATATTTTTTATAGAGAGACTACAATCCCAATGCAACAAAGGATTCCACCACAATTATTTATACACATGCATGAATGATAGAGTTTTCCTTTTGCTCACTACATCTAAAAAACTCAGCATTAAGCTTCACATTGATTTTTCACACTCTCAACACACACACACTTATTGAATAGAATCGATGTCGCATAAAACTTCACTTTCACTTTTCTCTTATCGCTCTACTTCTTTGCTCTTGCATCCCATCTTCACCATTAACTCAACTTGCATTTATACCATCTTCAACTTTGAAACATATCAAAAGTTGGCCATCGAAATTCAAATTCAAATTAGGTCGATGTCAAAACATCCTAGGGTGGAATTAGAATGAGGGTGACCCAAACACATGCTTTAAGGGACCCAAAAATATCTAACACACTTCATCATCCTTTAAATTAGTATTTCACATGAGGTCAACCAAACCAGTGTAAAACACATAAAACCATTAAGCACAAATCTTCCAAATGTTGAAACTATCTTCAATAGAACTATGGAAACACAACCCTAAAACCGCAAGTCATAATACTTCATCAAAGAGAAATCCGGACCAACAACATTTCTCCTAGACCTCAACCAGAAACACAGAAAACCATAGTTCACAACTAGTGAGCACAACTTGCACTGTACAATGATTCAACAACCAAAAATCTGGATATAACATCTACTAATAACCATGAATAACATATCTGAACCACACAACCATAGGAGAAAATTTAGACTAAAAACTAGAGAAACCACTGAACACATGCAACATATCTTTATTACAATTTTTTCAATATCCTCGACATATACAACCAATGACAACTAGTAGATAACTAGTTGATCGATTGACATCAATGATAACACTTGAAAATTTTCCACAACACCATTCTTGCAACATATTAGTCCCTTGTTGTTCCACTTGATCCCATTTACATGCAGCTTGAAATTTCTTGTGTCAATTATGAAAGGAAAACAATGAGATCTCCAATCTATAGATTGATGCCTAAGTTTTATGGATATGATAGTGGTCAAGGGGATGCACACGTTGAGTTATTTTTTGATTTCATGGAGAAATATTAGTTTCAATATGAAGACATGTGGATGAGATTTTATGTTAGGTCACAAGATGGAAAGAAAAATAAATGGTATGATGGTTTCCCAAAGAATTCCTTTGCCTCTTGGAATCAACGTGTGGTTGCATTTGAAGAAGAATTCTTTTAGACCTTGCTACTCTTGTTGAAGAACTAGAAAAAATCAAATGGAAAGAGGGAGACTCTAGCATGGAGTTCAATCACCTTTTTTTTCTTTTTCTAAGATCCCAAAAATTGCATACCTAACACACCTACCTATATTGACATGTTTCTTAGAGCCTATGATGCTTCTCTAGGTTTCAAGTCGATATAGGAATATTTTCATTTGATTGGCATGCAACAGGCATACGGTTTCCTTGATTTTGTTGATGATTTGAGAAGGGATATGATTGCAAAATCATTATCTTAAGAACAAAAGTTGCTAAAGGTGAACCATTTTTTATCACGACTATTTGGACATAGAATCAAGTAGAAGCACAATATCAAGTCATGATTGTGTTTGTAGGCGGGTATAAGAAAGTGTTGGTACGATGCATGACAAAAGTACAAATGAAGATGACATTGTTTGCAATAACCTTTAGTTGGATCAATCATATATGGTTGATGATAATGAAAAGATCAAAGATGGCATCCAGTATATAGAGGATTATGACCCTTTTTTTCTTACAACGGTGTGGACAACGAAGAAGATATGAATTCAATTTATTTATTAGATGAATCATCTCTAGTAGTTGATTATGTAGAGCATGCACATGTTGGTAATGCAAGTAGTGAACAAGAAGTTGTTTTCTTGTTTGATTTTTTTTCCTTCTTTTGTGCTTTTTTATTTTATTTGAAGTTTCTACTAATTGTTTGCATGAGAATAGATTAGGTACATATGTACATAAATATTAAATTTTGGAAATAGATGTTGCAACTGATTAAATTCAATGTTATGAGCTTGCACTTGATGAATGTGATATTGGTGATCATATAGATGCATATGAGAACATCTTTCTTTAGTGTGAAACTTGTAGTATTCCTCATGCACAATGAATTTTAATAGGGTCATTTCAAAGTAAGGTTGTTGTAGAGGTGAGTTTGGAAGAAGAGGTGTGCCACAAGTTTGATTTTTGTAGCACATGTGTCATAGAAAATTCCAAGATGAACTTGAAACTGAGAGACAATTTGAAGAGTATAGTTTTTCGCAAGAATTTTCTCATGATCCCAATGGTTGTATTAATGAAGTTTACAACAACTTGAGTGAATCCAAGGTATTTTGGTTTCCTATTATCCCAAAATTTTGTAAAATTGAATATGAGGCTTTCCTTTGTAATGAAAATGTAGCCTTTTGTAGTGTTGATGATAGTGTGCCTAAGTTTGAGAGTTTCACTTGGGCCCAACATATACCTTGTTGATGAGTGTCATTTATGCTCCATTTTATACCATATTTTATCATTTTTCCTATATGATTTAACCCATTTCCATATTCCATTTACATACATTATCATACCATTTTACCACCTTTTGGTGCTTATGTTTAAATATAAATAAGCAATATTTAATTTAGTTTTTAGATAAAATAAATGAATAATAATTGTTAGATTGTATTTACTAGTATTTTATTCTATTATGTTAAGAAAATATATTTTGTAGCAAGTTGATTGAAGGAGAGGAATGCAAACTTCCTATCGCCTTCTTGTTCCTATCACCTTTTGGTTCATGTCGCTCGTGGGTACATGTATTAGCAATTTAATTCTAGCCATATAATTATTTTCTCATAAAATAATTTGGCTATTTAGTTATAACCAATTACTATTCAGTTTTGATGAGAATGTCTTCATGTTGAAAATAATATTTTATTTTGATGATTGTAACCATGAGCTAAATAAGCTCCTACAATTTATGGTGAGTTGTTTCAACAAATCAAACAGCTAGATATCAACCAAAAAATAATGGAAAGGTGGCGTAAAAATAGGGAATGACTTGCACTCATATTTCTTATAAGTATGAGTTACATGAGGAGAAAAGGGATATACATGTGGACTTTGTATTATTTTTGATAAATAAAAGAACATATTCATGTGACTCAACTAGCATAAAGGAATTTCATTCAGCACCAAGCAGACTGAGGAGGAAGGGTGCCCCCTTCTTGGAATGCTTGGTGATTTTTTAGATTTTGTAGTGAGTGTTTATTTCCAACAGTGTGTTTATTTTCAGCAGGTTGTTTATTTTCAGCAATGTGTTTATTTATGTTATCTTATGAATCTATTTAATGTTTATTATTTATTTCTTATAATTCAATTATGGGATCAGATGATTATCTATGTTAATGATTGATTACAACTATGAGTTCAATTTCTAGAATCATTACTATTGTTATTTCTATTGCAAAGTCTATTGTAGAAATATTGCAATACTTCTATAGTCACAAAAGCAAAACATAAACATTAATTTGATTTCCAATTTAGGTAGTTTAGGAATACATTTTCATCCCCACACACCTAATGAATCTCATCCCTTGTGCATATAGCCATGACATCTTTCACAAGTTTACGCCCCAGATTGACACTTAGACCAAGCTAAGTCTTATTATTAAATATTAAATCCTTCTTATTATTTACCCCAGTTTTGGCCTATCACTTGTGATAGTGTCAAGTAGAAACATGGTCTATAGTTTGATGATCAACTTTCTACTCAAATTCCTTTTATGTCAGAGCTTCAAAAAACATCAGTTTGATTTTACAAAAGAGGAGATTCCTTCTACGGGTCAATAAGATGCAGAGGCATATTTTATTGCTCTTTTTGCCTCAATCCGCTCAAGGAGGTCAACAAGTTTGAAAATAATAAAGTTTAATTTTATGCTAACCTGAGTTTTCAATTGGTGCCCCCAACTACCATAAACATGAAGAATATAATGAAGGGCAGCTTGGTGTCCTATGTTGTGTGGTTTCCATACAATGGCAAGGTCAATGGTGGAGCAAGTATTGGTTTTCTTGGAGGTAATCATAGGTTTTATTCTTGAAAGGAGAAGTATGTATTTGTTCTAGTTATTTGAAGGATATAATTATGGGTTGAGAGAAATAAGTTCCTTCAACATGATGGTATTTGACATATAGGTAAATTATCTTGTTCATCCTTTGCAAGCCTACTCTACTATATGTTAAAATGTTGTCACAATCATATATTTGTGTCCTTTATTTTTCTTGTTAATTTGGTTGTGATCTCATCATATATATAATCATTCATGTGCCAATCTCATTCCTTGTTCCTTGTTTTTAGTCTACCCATAAATTTGGATTCTCATTGTGCCTGCAAGAGGCACATGCCCCCAACCAAAGCCACTATTAGGACTTAAATTTTTATTGTCTTTTTTTGGCTTAAGTCCTTTCCCCTCTTTGTTCTTTAGCCATTATTTTCCTGTCTATAATCAATTTGATAAATTCAATCATGGGTGGCCTTTGTCAAATTTTCTTGACATAGTTGGGTACAACATAAAATATTAAGCTCAAATGCCTTTTCAAGTTTTACAAAATTCTATAAGGATAGAAATTTATGCCCATGCAGATTTTTCCCTTCCATCTAATTTAATTACTTTCCCCCATATTTTCTTGAACACTTGGTCCTTCCTACATGGTGAAATTTGGATGATGATTCCCACAAAGGTTCTAAATGTTGAAAAAAATGCTAATTGTTACCTTCATGGAATCCCAATGTCCATATGAACCCCCCTTGCCTAATTTTGATCTAGTTCACTTGGAATTTTTAGTTTTATAAAAAAATGTACACCCATCTAGTCTTGCAAGTGTTTCCATGTGAACCAACTCATTTCTATATCTTTATATTTTTGCTACAATTTCCATTTGCAAATCATTTCTTTGCAAGCACGGTTTGTCTTCCAAAATTGGCTAAGTCTTGCAAGTTGATGGAGTCCATCTTCCCATACTGATGATCATCCCTTGTAGACTCTCCAATTTCATTTGAACTTCATTTTCTCAAGGTTATCTACCTAGTTCAAATGGTATTTTCCGTAAATCTTGTTCCACATTATTTTTTATGCATTTATACCTTGATGATGTCATGTTGATGTCATCCCTCCCTACTTACGTTATTATGATGTCACCATATTCTAAGTTTCCTAGTCAATTTCATCCCACTCTACTTATGCCATGTTGACATCACCTTTACTGATGTCATTTGCAATACTTTCCATTTGAACCAGACATTTTGTTTTGGAAAATGCACTTGAATTTTTGCATGTTCCACTTGGACGCCAATCTACTACAATAGTGTTGGATGGACCCTGAAAGACCATAAGACTTCATTTAAGTGTGTAGATGGTTCTCATGGCACCTAATCATCCAAATTCAATGTTTTTTCTCTATGATTATATTTCGCTAACTCCTCTGCCAATTTAGATGTCATTAATGCAATACTTCAATGATGATGGTCTACTTGGCACCTCATGGATACATCTGGGCAGATAGACTCCAAGGAGTGGATTTGATTTCATCTACCAACATTCATGACATTGTTCACCCAACAACAAGAAGTTAATACAGAACACATATTTCAATATAGAGTGTTCATTTTGGGTGATATTTATTCCTTGGCATGGATTTGAATGCATTTCTTGGCTATGATTAGGTTTTGGTGCTCAAGAGTATATATGTCAAGTTTTTTCTCATTTTCAAGGAATTTTGGTCATGGTGTGGTTCTTCAAATGCAAAAGAAGTTATAGGGTATCCATTGATTCCAATCCAATTCAATTTGTGGGTACAAGCCTTTGGGATAGAAGAAGATTAGGATTGTAAGTATGTTTTGTTATAGAGTGTCTCCAACGAATTAGGTGTATATTCAAGAATATTTCTTGGTCACAACCATAGATTTTCCTTTGTCTCATTTTATTTCATGAGTATAAGATTGGGTTAGATGAATGTGACATAATTATGAAAATATTGTAAGTATTATAATTATCTCTATCAATGTTTATACAAATGCAGTTATGTTGTGTATTACTAAGTATGATTTTTTCATAATATTTCATACTCTATTTATACAAATGCATCGATTCATTTTTTTTATTCCAATTTATTTCTTATCAATGTATTTTGACTCTATTTCCTAATAGATAGGCACCATTTTGTAACCATTCACCAATATCACACAATAAAATTACACAAACCTGTAGTAGGAGTAGGAGTAGTATTTTTGTGTATTAATGACCTCATATTATAACCAAGGATTTATCTTCAAGAGATCTATTCAAATGAAACTATCCCATGTGGGTCATGATTGTATATTCTTATTAGCTATATATGGGTTATATGGAGCCAAATTTTCTTATTCTAGTGACAGTCTTTATGGCTAGGACATCGATTTTGGTTGTCCTTTTCTCATTATTAATCATTCTATGTGATTTCAATACCTATTAAGGTATACCCCTAGGAACACCCTCTTGATTATAATTTGAGCTTGAAGTGTAGGAGATCTAACCCACTCTCCTTGAGTGAGCTCAGAGTCCTCCATAGTTTTATTGATGAACTATTTTACCCACATATTAGTTGTGTGAGTAGATTTTTTTTTAGGAAGTGGACCAATGATTTTAAGACCTAACACACCATACACCCAAAATGAGGAACATCTTCTCTATTATTTTAGGAGTAGGTTAGTAATTTGTGTACACCTAATTATTCAATAATTTTAGGGAAACATCCTTAGTGAGCCATAGTAGTTTTTATCTTTAAGGATCATGTTTTGCATACCTACATATTACAAATTCATACGGATATATTTATCATTTTCATAAAGGATTTATGTGTAGTGGGATAGTCTTTGGTCTAGTGACAACTTTTGAGGCCAATTGTACATTGGATACTATTATGGCACTATCAATTTATCTATTATTAGTTTCGATCAATCCTATTGAGGATACCTTTAGGAAAACCCTCATCAATCTAGTTGAGCCAAAGAGAAGGAGATTTTATCCACTCTCAATTTTCATTTAATCACTTGCATTCTATTGATGATTTGATAAATCTCTCTTCAAGAAAATAATTCCCTAGATTTGAAATGGGTTGATTCCTCTAGAATTATAATTAGAAATTTTGAAACCCAACAAAATGGTGTAACTCAAGGATGTTTTAACCTAGTCCATACTTTGAATATCCTATTAACTTGTACCCAAAAAATAACAAGAAATATATGAGTTCTTGTTTGGTACTTTGAATTTTCTAGCTAATAATTAAAAAATTGTTTGTTCCAAGTGAAGAGTGGAAACTCTATTTTAGTCTAACCCAAAATCAATTGACAAATTAAAACACTTGAAGATGGAAATAAAGCAACCTAGATACCAAAAAGGAAAATGAGTTGCAGCTAATGCAAGAAGACAACAAACCATATAGAAAGCTAAAAATATTGTTAATTCAACTCTGCCAAATTCTCAAGATCCAAAAGTAGGAACATCGGGTAGAGGGTAGAGAAGGTGGATTCATTAAATTAAGAAATCATCACCAATATACTTCATATGATTCAACTAGAAATATGGTTAGAACACATAAAAAATTATATAAGAATTAATATCAAATAAAAAGTAATGATGCCCTTATTAGTAAAATAAATAGGGATATGTCCTATGAAGAATTTATGTAAGATTTCAACATAAGAAATAAAAATGTGGAAACACATCTTGTTGGTTAGTGTCCTATTTCTCCCAACATGGATGGAATCAAACATGAAACTTCATAACATTAGTGATCGAACACATTCAAATGATGACCTAAGAGACAATAATGTTGATCAAAATGTATACATGACTAAGGACATTAGACAAATGGAACAAATTTAGGTGGTAAGAGAAGTGGAATAAGCTCAAATTACTAGGAAAGATCAAATGCTAGCTCAATCAACTCAACCACAAATAGAAACCAAAACTATGCTCATAATGTTCTAGACCCACAACGACACCATAAACATGTATAGTTATATTCCCATCATATCAAGACTAAATTTAGAAGGCACACTCAAATATTCCCTCATTAGACATCCTTTGGGATTTGAAAGGTACAAACAACTAGATTTATTTGGTATCCCTATTTTTTAAATGCAATCCCAAATGAATAAGAGGAAATATACCAAAGTTATAAGGTAATAATATAGTCACAAGAGAAGAAAATTTGAGGAATTGCACCAATGTCACAAATCAGTATGAGATTCACCATGACAATGTGACGATGAGTTTGTAAACTTTTTAAAGGAAAGTGCAAAATAATGGAATAAAACCTCCCAAATAGTAGCATTGACACATGAGAAGAGTTCATGAGATTTTTTAGATTGAAATATGGGGATAGAATAAATCCAACATTTGTGATGGATAAGCTCTTAGCTATCACGAAAAGAATAAATAAGATCATGGTTTATTTCAAAAAATATGACATGACTATGAGGAAGGTACCACCAAATCTTCAACCCAAATGAATCTATATGTATAATCCTCTATTGTAGTTCCTTAGATGCCAAGATTAGATATTCTCTATAAAAATAATCCATAAACCTTAAGAGAAGATTATGCTACAACTATAAATATTGAGAGAAATACAAGCAAATCTAGAAAATAAATCAAGAGGTTGGGTGTCAATAACTCAAAATCAGACAAATGGGTCTCAAGCAAGCCTCTCACTATTGAAGAGAAGTTAAATAAGGCGATGAACTATTGAAGGACCTATAATACAAGGTAGTGAGAAGTGAAACAAAGTTACCATCCCATAATATTGTAAAACATTTTAAATAAGGTCAAAGGTTGCATAATAGACCATATGATGTTGATTGGTTCAAAAGACCACAACGTGATAGAAAAATTGCTCCTAACAAGAGAATTTCAAGAAACACGGAAGGGAAATCCTAGACCCTTTGTAAAGGGATAATGTGCACTTTCAATACATGCAATTGTGGTGTAAAACTTGTTATCTACTATATGATCCAATTAAATGTGCAATTTCCCTATCAACTAGCAAGGAGGAAGAATTCCCTAGTGAGGAATGTGTAGTTGAGTATTATGAAGATGATATTGATTAGTTTAATGTATTGGAATATGAATCCATTTAAGAAGAGAGTGAATACCCTAACTATGGTGAAATTGATAAATAATCTCAATATGATCATGTTGCAGCTTCAAATCAATACCAATCTGCTCATAATTTTGAAGACTTAGGTGAACTCATGCAGCAAAGATATAAAAAGACTAAACCATTAGATGAGTACATAAAATTCCTTACATAAGAAAAAACAATGCATGTCCAAAGTAGATATCAGTTGAGGAACATACAAGTGCCAACATAATGTGATACTATTGTTGTTATGCCTAAAAGGAATGACTTAGGCATTAACAAAGAGAGACAAAGGGTAGAAAAGGGGATAAAGAATAGAAATGCTACAAAGAAGGTGGTGGAGATAAAAAAATATAATACATCTTAGTCAGTGGTCAAGTAGAAATATGTTCCCAATGTCCATGAATATACAAAATTTCATTTTGAAGTCTCATCCTAATGCCTACTTCCACATCAAATCCCTACAATTTTTGTTCCCTTTCTTCAGTTCCCATTTCCCTACTTTGTATTTTTTTGAGTTTTGATGGTTGTTTGGACTTCCCTTCCTTTTTCCTATGTCCCAATCTCCCTTTCTTGCATCCCTACAATCTTCCATTTTCTATCCTTTGTAAATTTTAAAGTTTATCTAAGCTTCTTCCTTTTCCCCTCCACCTCCTCCACTTCCCTCCAATTTTGCAAGTTTTTTCTGCACCATTTCCAATCCCTTTTGTAAAACAAAAATGCCTCCAAATATCTAGACCTTTGGTTCCCTATTCCTCTCCTACATTGTATTCCTCTCCCATTTTGTAGAATTCCTTCTTAGCTCCAAACTCCCTCTAGTATTAACTCCATTTTCATCTTCCAATTATGAATTATTTTCTCATATGTCCAAAATTTTCTTCCAGACTTTCTATGGATTTTTGAGATTTCATTAAAATGTCTCATCTTTATTTCCAAATCCACATTGAATTTTCACAAAATTTCCCAAAGCATCTTTTGTTAGTTTCTTCTTGTGTAAATTTCAAGCTAACTTTCATGTATCCAATTTCTCACCCAAGTATCTTGTCTTGATGTCCATTTTATATCATTCTCCCACCTTTTTCCCACATTTCCCCATATTTTTTCCTTTGCACAATTTTTTTGTCATTTCCTTTGACAGTGCACCAATGTGCAGTAAACATCATATATCCATTAAATCAAACACAGATGCATATAGGAATTAGCATACCCGATAAAACATTAGGAACTAAAGCAGAAACCTCACACTTTCTAGTTTATATGAAGCTAAATACTCTACACAAATAATTGACTTGGTTGGGTATGGATATGACCTTTGAAGGAACATGAGAATGGTAAGCCAGTCAGCTTGCTTTGTAAAAAAATGTAAATTTAAGAAAGAAACAATCTCCATAATTCTTCAAATGTCGATGCAACCAAACACAAGTCAAGAAGTGGAGATCCAAGATATGCACCAAGAAGGCATAGAAGCAGATAATTCACATATAACAAATGAATAAAGTCACTGAATATAACTAAGATTCTTAATATTTCCAATCTTATCAGATTGGATGTGCATTTTGGGATCAAAATCTCAATAATAATTTGCCTAGCTTCAATCCCCTGCTGCATAGGATTTCATTGTCATTGTGAAGTGCTAACAAAAACCCCTAAAATGCAAGCTAGATGGGCAAGGAATCCAAAGTGAATTTTAATGGAAAATATACGTATCAGATGTGGTTAAGCAAAGTGAAATTTTTAATCTAGTGGCACATTTTTCATTGCATTAAATATGGTGGCAGGTCATTAATTTTCCCAACATTACTGAACAGAAAGAAACACACAAGAATGAAATTCATAGTGCCACATGCTTTGCATTAATTTACTCAAATCACTTTTCCAAGCAAGCCCACCATTTACAATACTTCAGAAATGAAAGTGAGAAACAAACAGTCCTACAATAAATTTCTCAGTTTCTGGCGTTTGTAAACAACTCACTAATAGCATTCAAATGTACATTTAACCTTCAGCCCCATCAAGATTGACTGAACAAAATGCCATCTCAATAGAGAGCCTAAGATTCTAGATCAAAAGACAACTATTATGGACAGAAATCAAAATGGTTGCAGGAAGGTAAAGAACGACCTATGAATGAACAATTTCTTAAAAAATAGGTTACTGAATTTGATAATCCTTTGTTGTTCTGTTTCTGTTAACATAGATTTGCATTGTTTGCAGTGCTAGGAGGAGAAGCCAATACATAATTCAGATGAATGAGTTGTGATAGTGATTAAAAGAGTTAAGGGTCATTTATTGAATGATAAGGAGCCCACCTGATGTGACTTTCAGATTCAATGTTTGAAGAAAAACTAGACAACAAAGAAAATTGTATTATGATAAAAGATGCTAACAAGAAGATTTTTAGCAATTATTCAAATATCCTAACACTAAATCTATAGTCAAAGTCATTGTGATCAAAGAGGCTCTACATTATGATCCAAAAGCTTATGTTAACAATATCCTCGTGAAAGAAGATAGTAAGAATATTATAGACATCCATGGACACTGGGAGATGACCAATCAAACCTAGCTATTTCTTAAGGAAATATACCATAAATTATAGCCTTTGGGTGTCTTCTATTAACTTTCTAGATGGGTAGATATTGATTACCCATCTTTTATTTTATTGAGTAAAGTGTACTCATTGCAGGTAGGAGATATGCTTGTCTAAGCAGATTGTGGTTCTATCTGAATTTTTGAATCATTACCCATGTTCACATCAAAGGCAATCTTGTATTGTGACCCCTAGGAAGATTTCAGAAAGTATGTAGGATAGCTAGATTAGTTAAGGCTAGGGTTATTTGCACCATTTCATAGCAACCCTGGCAACTTGACACATCTGCACAATCACCTCTCTTGGGGTCACATGGTATGTAATGTCTGAATAGAACAGGGTGAGGGTAACCATCTAGTTCACCCAGTCCTACTTTGCTCACAAGTTGCTTAATCTTTATCTTTGTGATATTTAGAGCAGAAATTCTCAATTAACTACTGAATGTTGCTTTTAGCTTTTTAGCCTATCTTGTACTCTCCAATTTATACCTCTACTATTTATACCTGGCTTATGATAGATAACGTGGAGAATCAATGCTTGTTGGAAATGGAAAATGAAATTGAGGTGATAGAAAAAAAAATTGAATGCAAAATCATTTCAACCTTTTAATCTCCAACAACCAACAAGAAATGCAAAAACTACAGTAAAGAGTAGCGGGGCATTGTAAAGCTCACCATGGTGTTTGCAATAGTGTGTAGTGGCAATACCCAGAACACTCCAACAACACCAGCTCTGTAATATAAACTCCAGGTCTATATTAAAACATGCTTCTACACCAAAACCTGGAAAAAAGCATGGTCAATTAAATTGAATATAAACAATAATCTAGAGATGGAAATTGAAAGAAACCAGCAATTCTTTATTGGCATTTTGACTTACTTCAGAGGAGCCTTTTCTAAGTCTCAAAAAGAAATATAAATTTTGTGAAACTAAGAAAAAATTACAGAGGTCGTTAATCAAAAAGGGTTACATGAGATAGGACTGCATCCTTTTCTTTGTATTTAGTGCAAATAAGGGATAATATTATTTTATTTCAAAAGAGTATTAAAAATATTTTTTACAAAAAGCAGTAAATCTGCTATACATAAAATCCTTGACTAGAGAGAAATGAAATACAACTTCAAAAGTGCCACTTCCACAGTTTGAAACTATGCAGAATGTTTACCTTTATCTTGAGACGTTGTACCTCATTGTCCATAGCTAAGAAAAATAACAAACTTAAGACTATTTTTATGATAGGAAGAATATAAATTACCCTTTTTTTGGCATAGAACCATAAAAAAAGATGTATATTTGAGATAAAGTAAATTATCTGCTAAACAAAAATTCTAGTTTTAAACAAACCAGCTCAATCTAGCACTACTCAACCATACACATCAAAAATTGTTTTTTTTTTTTACAAATGAGTTCAAGAAAGGCTAAAAGGCACAAAGGTAGAACAAAATTGCTTTGTTAAAATGAAAAATAGGTAGAACACCAAGTTAGGGCCTTGTCTATGAACTATTAAATCAAGTAACAAACTATGCTTCAGAACCTGCATACAACATTTTTGTTTCTTAATATTTTCATAAATATGATAAGTAACATTAAAACAAAGTGACCTATACTTAGACACACAATTTCTATATTATGTGCCTTGTCTTTTAAGTCATAGAGTTTGTTAAAACTCATATACATTTACAACAATGTTTGTTGCACCTATACATATGCACATTCTAGAAAAAAAAATAGACAAAGTCCAAGTTGTTGATGCATTTAATCAATGACTTGAATTAGTTGATGCTAATTCAATATGTAGAAGCTAGTTACATGGACAAATAGATGGGTATATGTAACATAACTCATACTTGAAAATAGTGTATTGTTATTTATTTTTGCATGTACAAGTCTTGTATTGTTATTCTTCCAAAACTTCTCAGACATCCAATCAACTACTTATATACATCCAACTCCTTTCTTGGGCCTTCTTAGATATATCCAAGATCATAAGGCTTGGATACAACCACAACCATAGGGTATATATGGAAAGCTTGAGCACAACTCCTTTGAAGCTCAAGCAAACTCCAGAGTCAGAGAAGCTCCCCTATCTTAATGCCATCCAAAATGCCTTGGGAGCACGGGGAGCATGTGGCAGTGAAAAAGGTGAGAAAAAATACAATGAATACAAAAATTTGAAAAAGGGGCAATCCATAAAAATATTGTGTGATTACTCCCAGGGGAACAAGATATGCCCAAAATAGTGCAAAATCTCAACATGCAATAAAATAGATACAGTAAACTGTTAATGATGGAAATAAGAAATGTAAAATTCTAGTGAGGCTAAACCTTCAAGACTAAGACCAGAATAAAAAAATCCTCAAAATATTATATTAAACACTTCTGACAAGTCACAATACACAAAAGCACAACTCTCCAAGGTCAAATCAAAACTCAAATATGAATCCCAAGTTTATAGTTTTATCAGCAAATAGAAAACTGTTACTGATATTGATGAAAACAAGTGAAGAATGATGATAGAAGGCTACAAAGCTTCAAGCCAAAATTCAAATTTGTGATAAATTTAATGCTATAATAAGTACAAGAGATTATAGCCATCAAGGGTGTGATCATTTTTTTCTACCCACAACATTCTTTCTAAACTAATAAGAGATCAGTGCCTTGGTGATTAAACAATGAATTATGGACACCACTCAATCAAATCCAACAATCACATAGTTCATTTGTGAAAGAAGGGCATACATTTGTATGAAATAGAACAAAAAAGACAAATACGTAGGGCACACCAGGTCTGTTGTTGAATGTTGTCATTTGTCCAAGATCTTTATTGTTGTCACTTGCCCAAGATCCTAGACTTTTCTAAAAAGCCCTATTGTTGTTTCTGATGTGGAAAACCCCTATTTGAAGTTTCTTAAAAAGGAAAAATGCATGTCAAATATTCAGGGAGGGAAAATGAAAAAGAAGAGGGAAATAAAAAATTTATTGTAGAAAAAGTATTTTTTTATTGTCTTAATTTAAGATAATTAAAGAATATTATATAATATTGTATTGTAATATATTATATTATATAATATATCATATTATAAACATATTATATTATAAACATATTATATTATATACCTATCATATTGTATAACTATCATATTATATTATAATATATTATATTATATTGTATTGTAATATAATATATTATTATATTATATTATAATACCACCCACTCCCTCAATTTGAAATATTCTTTTTAATTATCTGCTTTAATATCATATTTTTTAATTTTTATTTGTATGACTAATTATTTAGTTGTGTTTTTTACCCAATGATCAAATTAGTCATTTATAGTTGTGTATTTGACCTTTTGAAATGAAAGTGTCTGCAAGATAGCCCTCAAAATCTAATTGGATTATTTTAATCATAATTTATTAGTGAAATTGACCATAATTTCTCTTTGATACATTTGACATGCTAACACAACAGGAAAATCAATCTAGCTTCAAATCATAGTTAAAAACATGAATTATTCATTAACATAATGAGTAATAAAAGTTAAAGAATGTAAATGTTATTTTTTTTATAAAATATGTGAAGGCCTTAAGACTGCACTGAGAGGCAATGCCTTCCACACAATAGGTATTTTTGGTGCACTAAGCAACCTAGGTAGCCAAATGACCCGCTTAGGTAGGGGTCCCATGAGGGGGGCTTAAGCTCTATGGATTATGATCAAATTCGAAAGAAAAAAGAATAGAGTAATTTAGTCATTTTTATTTGTTTGATATTAGTCATTTATTTAGTCATTTTTACCCGATGACCAAATTAGTCACTTATGATGATCAAATTATTCATTTATTTGCCAAATTCTACTAGTGGCATTTCACCCTTTTGTGAAGTTTCAATGGACTTGTGGACATTCTTTATTATGTTTAGTATTGGCATCATGTCTCGCATCAAATCCATATATTTGTAGTTCACCCTTAATGACTTGATTTGACTCTTGCAACTACTCCATGAAGAATTTTCATCTAAAAACTCATGTCCATCCCCAAAGGCGAGAATTTTATTGCAATATCAATTATGGATGAGGTTGACCATGTTTTCATTAATGTGATGGTTGAATTCCATATGTAATTAATCTTCAAACAAACCCTAGGCCACCATTCATAATATTTTGTGGGATTTCAACTTGTTTCATATGCCACATTTATGGTCCAATTTTTAATCAAATCCTTGCAAAGCAATCTAATGACTGAACAAAGTGTTATATATGCCAATTCGCTTGCCATTCCAATGGTTGATAATTTATATATTTCCATGTGACTATAAATAGTAAGGATTCTCTAGGGTTTCAACTCTTGCAAATCCAATCCCTACAAAATAGCATGCTTTGTAAATATGAAAGATGTAGTTTGATACAAATTTTTGTAGCTAAATCTCTCCTTCGTCATTTATAAATCTTCAAGAAAACTTCTAGACAATGAATTGTGAATGTTCTTTTAGCTTAAGATTCATCTTGCCATATTTACTAGCACAATTGTAATAAGGATTTTATAAGTATTGCAACATTTCAACTCACTATAGGAATTATTTGTAATGGACTATTCTTTATTGCATATGGATTTTAGAGGATAAGAATTATTAAGTATGTACAGTTGTTTGATATCAAATCTCTTTGTTATTTAAATGTGTTTTTTTTTCTTTTGGTAAATTGCAACTCTGTGACCTATGAATAAGAAATTAATCCTAGAAATCTATGATCCACCATACACTCAAAATGAAAAACATCTTTCACCAATAGTTTAGGAGTAGATAAGTATTCATATGCACCTCATGATTCAATAATTTATTTAGGGAAACATCCTTAGCAAACCAAAACAATTTTCATCTTTAGGAACCATGTTTTGCATTGCTACATCTTTTTCTTGCATAGTAATTTCTCTATCAACTCAAAAAAGGATATGTGGGTAGTATGTTAATCTTTGATTTCATGACAACCTTTGGGGGTAAGTGTAGATTTGATACTACTGCATCAATGTTAGTTTATCTATCATTTTTTATGATCAGTTATGTTGAGGATACCTCTAGGAACACCCTCTTAGGTCTAGCTAAGCCCAAAGTGAAAGAAAGATTATTCACTCTCAACAATTAGCCTTTTAATCACTCACATTTTGTTGAGTTGATCAATCCTTGTTCAAGATGAAAATTCCTTAGCCTTGAAGTGGATTGACTCCTCTAGGATTATGAGCAACAATTTGGGGACCCAACATGGGCAATCAAGTCACCATCAATGACAACACATGCACCAAGGTTCAAAGCATGAATTACTAAAAGTAACAACTACCAACCCAAATTACACATGTAAAATTCAAACCAATGAATCTTACTTATCAAAATATTAACACCCATTAACAATTCATACTTATGCAAATTTATAACACAATCACAACCATGAGAAATCAATTCATCGCCATCCAAAACATACATCACAACTAAACATAACCTAATTTTGATTAGGGATTATTCCACAAGCATTCGTGAATGATAAGAGTTACCCAAAAAGGTTTCATTAGCAAATTATCACAATAAAAGTACTTTGATAAGAGTTAGAAGATGTGCATCTAATGTCTAAAACTAGCTAATAGCATAAGGCATGAACCCAAAAGACTATGATTGGGGTCACCAAAATGGTTGGACCTCACAAGATGGTTGTATACCTAAACTAGAAAGAGTACTTCCAACACAATAGGAAAGAAATTCAAATACTACATATCAAGGATTACCATTATAAATTTCATTGTGGTTATATTCCAACCTTCTCAATAAGGATTCAATAGAGCGTCTCATGAATATTTATCCCTATAAAAATGTAGAATGTTACATTGCACAAATTTATCATCAATTTTCATTTTGCCACGTTATATATAAAAGGAGAATCAAATGTAATTAAAAATAATTATCTCCAATAAAATAGATATGGCCGTAAGGATACAAGCTTGTAAACAACTAAAAAGGAAGACCCCTTGGTAAAACCATTAAACTAAATAGGAGGAAGGGGCTCTCTCTAATACACACTCAAATGACCAGTTTGTGGCATATGGGTTACTGATATAGCATGACCAAAGCAATCACTAAAGTACATGAAACAAAGCAACTCAAGTAATCAAATAATATAAAAGGAAGGCAAAAGACATACTTGACTAGGGGAATTCTTGGCACAAAGATCTCCCCTTTCAATTGAAGTAACCACATCACACAATTTGATGCTCAAAGGAAGAGCATGCATGTCAATTCCTAGGCTAGGATTCACATAAAGCTAATGCTTTTAACCACCATTGAATATGTTGGCTTTAATTTTAGGGGAAAACAACAAACAAATGTTTTGACCCAAGAATGACCCAAAGGCTCCAAAAACAATGAAAGAGTGTTAATGCAAGCTAAGTGAGGTGTAAAGGAAAGATGGTCACAAAGTGCCTTAGTAGCAAAAGAAGAGACCCATTGCATGCTAAGAGCACCTACTCATGATTATGACAACATGGTTTCTCTAGTTGAGCCTACCCCTATATTCCTTGGGGACGTGTCCCTAAGACTTTTTTGCTTATTCTTGTACCATGAATGTACTATGGACACAGGTACACAAGAATGCTAAGAAGCATCTCCCTACCATCCCAAAAAAAAGTGCCCTAATCATCCTAGAAATGTATTGAAAATGTGGGGATGGTTTAACATCCTGAAGATGGTAGAGATGTCAAAGATGTCCCCCAATTGTCTTGGGAACCCCGTAGTTAAAACACATTTTTTTTAAATCCCAAATTAATAAAAAGAAAAATCTACGACCCTCCACACCACACTTAGCCCTAAATGAGTAAAAAGAAGCCTCATTTTTTCATTCTAATTCATTTTTACATGCCAAAAACAATTGTAGCTAGGTTGGAGGGAAAGAATTCATTTTAAGTAGGTTTGAAGGCACAAGTAGAAAAATCAACATTAGTGAACAGTGAGTAGTGAGATAGCAAAAGAAGTAGAAGAGGTAAGTGATTCTCTCATTTGTTTTTTTTCTCTAATTTTTTTTCCAAGTTGTTTTATTTTTCTATTTTCAGTTTGCATTTGCTTTACTTTTTCACAAAACAAGAGCAATAGTAATGAAAATAGTGAAAATAAAATGGAAGAAAGAAATGTTAAGAGTTTTAGCCTCAACTAAGGGTTTATCAAGGTGTGGAAGTGTTGTGGGTGAAGGAGAACAACAACAAAACTCACTTGAGTGCCCTTCCACCATCTTAAAACTTTATGCAAAGGGCCATTTTAATTCAATAAAGATTATTCTTCGATTTGTGATAGCCCTACATAAAGACGTGAGAAAAATTTGAGGGGTAGTAGAGTGTGGTTGTGTCATATTTGTAAAACATATTTAAGAGGGAGCTATACTAAGGTAGATTCTCATCTCTTGGGCTTTACAAAATATGAGGTTGTCCAAATATAAAAGAGGATCAAAAGGTAGAGGTTAATGGATTGCATATGGAGGCAAAAGCAAGGTTTGAATGAGAATTAATGCCAACATAGTCTTCACAAGCAACTATGTATGTGCCATTCATGGTTAGTTGTGTTAGTGGTGATATTTCCATGAAGAGAAAAGAGAAAGACTAGTGCTAGTGAGAATTCAAAGATAATTGCAAGTATATTTAATATGCAAACACGGGATGTGACAAAATCTTCCATTCCCCAGTTTTATATACCCATGCCATCCCATTTCATGTGGAATGTTCTTACTTTAAACAAATGTTCAGAGTTGTAGCTTTTATCAATCCCTCATTCACTCCCCTAGAGAACATAAACTACACACTACCCTTTTTGACAAAGAATATTTAAAGGTGAGTTTGGTGATGGAGGACATTAGGCATACTTAAATAGGATGGGGTGCTCTATTGTCAAGGATGGATGGACCAATATTAGACATCGACCACTCATCAACATCATAGTCACATGTGTAGCTAGCTCTTATTTTCTCAAACCCATTAATTATTCAGGGAAGTGCAAGGATGTGGACTTCCAATTTCACATTTTGAAAGGCCATAAAGGAGGTTGGGCCTCAAATATTGTACATGTGGTCACTAACACGTGCAAATTAGCTAACATGATGGTGGAGGGTGCTTATAAGAACATCTTTTGAACCCCATGTGTTCATGCATTCGAAGACATGGGGAAGATAAGTTAGGTGCAACAAATGGTGGAAAAAGGTAGAGATATGCATATGTTTATTCGCAAACACCATACCTCATTTGTTCTCTTTAGCACATTTTTTAAGAAAATTTCCTCAAACTTGTGGAGACTAGGTACGTAAATTATTTCATTTTGTTAGAGAATGTTTGAGGTGCAAGAGGCTCTATAATTGATGATGGTTAATTCAAAGTGGAGTAGATGGTCTATTGAAAACAATGTTGAAGGAAACAATATCAATAAATGTCCTTAATGGCAATTGGTGGTCTACTACGAGAAAAAAATTTGTTGATTTTATGGTTTCTAATTTTCTAACTTGTCATTTGATTTTGACTCTTGAGTCATTCTTTTTTTTTTAATTATTTGTAAATATATTTTCTTCATCTCACATGTTATAGTTGTCATTAAATATGTTGAGACAAACTCTCTTAGTCTTGAAGAGATTTATGAAACTTTGACAACATGCGTAGGCAAATGAAAGAAACAGTTTATAACATGAATCCCAATTTGAGATTATATGATCAACATATTAAACCCATTGTGATATGACGAATAAACGCTATGAACACCCTACTTCATATGATTACCTTTGCTCTAAACCCCAAATGGTATGCACCAAAGGCTAGGAAGTTGCTCCTTGTGATGATGAAGAAATGAAAGAAGTTAATGAAGGCCCTTTGAAAGATGTATTCAAGTGAAGAGTCAACTATACTTTGCATCTAATGGTTTGCCTCTATTAATTTTCATGATCCAACATTTAATGAACCACAAGTGAAGATAGATAGAGATACATTAACTCAAACTAAATCTATTAGATGGTGGACATGGCATGATAATAATTCACCAAAGTTGAGGATGCTCACCATTCATCTCCTTTCATAGGTTGCCAATTCCTCAACTACAAAGAGGAATTGGTTCACCTACAATTTCATCCACGCTATCAAAAGGAAGAATGAACTCACCTCTAGATGAGTATAGAAGTCAATGGTCATGCGTAATGCTTTCAAACTTTGGAGTACTAACAAATTCCAACTTTACACTAGAATGTTGACCCAAAAATGCCACCTCAAATGATGGGGAGGATGCACAAGAGGGATGTTTTAGGGTTCCATTAGATAAAACAACCCCTTATAATGGCAATAACTCAAAGCTAGACTTCAATATTGATGTAGTGTTAACAAAAGCCAATTAGGAGCAACATACTTTTCATGTTTTTGTCATTCTATAGCTGAAACTTGTAACCTTCAAGTATTTTGTTGTATTTTTTTATTTTAATGTATGCACATTGGCAATGAATCATAAAAACAATTATATCTTATCATTTGTTAATGTTTGACTCTCATGTGAACTATCAATTCAACTCTAATATTATTATTTGAAATTTTCCTATATTTTTAAAAATTTCCCTATTTTTTATAGTCATCTCTTTGTCATCCCCTACCATCTCATAAAATAGCCTCAAAAAATAATCCTCGAACATCCCCTCCTACCCCTTTCCCAGAAACTTGGTGGAATATAGGACCATATCAATGGATGGATCAGTGCAACAAGCGACAATCCCTTTACATTAAAAAAAAGATTCGTAATTCATTTTATGTGTACAAAGGTCGCTGAAGTGAGCATTTCCCACATTATTTAATACCCCACAAGTTTTCAAACAATAACATAATTATTCACATCGAAAGTATGGCGTGCCCCAAACAAGATTAAAGTGTAATAATTTAATTGGGATATCTTTTGAAGTGTTTAGGATAATAAATGATAAAACATTTTTTACTTACAACCATTCAAGTGGAGTATCTTTTAATATGTTTCGGATATTTTTAAAAAAAATGCTATTTATTTACAAGAAATATATAATAAGTGCATGAATTTGTTCTATGCGAAAAAAGAACAATTATAAAAGCTGAAAAATCTATACTAGATAAGAAATCCCTTCTGTAAGAAACGAGAATATAAAAAGATTTTCAAGAGGAATGTCATACAGAGCGATGAGAAACTGTGTTATAAAATACTGAAAATCATATAGGGGTTCATATAATCAATACTGAAAATCGAACGTTGTTTGAGTAAAAATGGAGATAATGTAGAATCACTGTACTCTACACTCATTTTCTAGAACAGACTCTCCAATCGAATTTGCATCACAAACTCCTAATGAAAGAGTGTCCCTCCTCTTGGTAGTGTTTTCTCACTTGGAAATTAGTTTATGAGAGACAAAAGCACTAACACGTATTGTCAACAATAACCATGGTATGATCCCAATCTGCACGTTAAATGAAATAAAGATTTAGCTCTACTTTTTATGTGAGTAATGTTGCACCTTAATGAAGATATAAAATAGGTAAAAATGGCATATACATGAGAATATATACCATTACAAGGCGATTCTCATTGCTTCTAAGTCTCCATGATAATGCATTTCCTGCAGCCAATTGAGCAAAATGGCAACAATAAATGTATAGAACATAGAACTGTATGAAAGTGGAAACAAATTTTTATTATTAGATAGTCATTTGTACCTAACACATTCAAAAGACTAATGAAGATAAATTTGTTTGAGGCATCAAAAATTAGACACTTGAATAAATGTTTAAAAACTTGTTCAGCTATTTATCTGTGGCAACATAATAGAGTGCTCGCATCAATTCTTATGGGAGGCCTAACAAGATATAATGGCCACATCTTACATAATCTGGTGGAATTCATCTAATATGGGAACAAAAAAAATACTGTTTGATGGCTTTCTAGTATAGTTTCTATCGAATGAAATTTATGGATTAGTATTCATGAAATATTGGGATCAATCCCATCTTTTTAGCTGGTGTAAGGCATAAAACATATAACTGCAACATCATGAATCTAGAACAAAGTAGTGGCCTTCCACCTATATTCATTTGTGTCCATGCCACGTTACAAGTGAGGCCTAGCCAGATATAATGCAAGCATTTTGTATCTCAAATAAGATAGTATAATTAACATGTGTACACCATGGAGAATGATTAAAGCCACTAGAGGATTGAGACAAAAAGACCCCTTGAGTCCTTACCTCTTTATCATTCTGAGATAAACCTGTCTCCTATCTTTACTCACAAATCCAGCAAAAAGAAATACATGGGTTCGCAGTCACAATTAGAGGCTAGAGTATGCAGGCTACCAATTTGTGGGTAACATAATTAATTGCTCAACTAGCAGTCTAACTGAATCAAAGCAATTAATAAAATCATGCAACAATATCAGCAAGCAAGCAGTCAAATAATCAAGGAGGACAAGTTTCGCATCAAATTTGCCAATGTCCCATTGAGGAAACAGAAGCTAATTTGTTCAACTCTAGTATAGCAGGGGGCATGCTTCCATTGACTTTTCTTGGAAACTCCTGAAAACCATAGAATGGAAAACAAAATGGCTCACACTAGCAAGGAAAGCATAGCTTATTAGATCTGTCCTATAGTTAACGCCAATCCATCTTCTCGCTCTTCTCAAAATACAGAAAGGTGTAAAAGACAAAATATTAGACATTTAACAAAAATGTTTCTTTTCAAGGGATATAGAGTAGATACTCAAGCACCCACTCATGGCTTACGAAAGAATATGCAAAAACTTGAAGAGTAGAAGCCTGAATGTCAAAAATATCAAGAGTTCAATATAGCCTTAATGAAATTAGCATCAAGAGTTGAAACAAAACAACAAACCAGCTAACCACAAATCATCAAACTCCAATATCTTCATGACCTAATGGGCATCCTATGCATGCACATTGGAAGGTGCAATTATTGAGTGCAGAAAAGCACATAAAGAAAGAACGGAAAAGACTGCCCAAGGTATCACCAGAATAGTTCGAACAGAATTAGACAAATGTTTGGAACAAAAGTTGGAATTGATTTCCCCCACTCTCTTACTCCAAGCTGCACTCTTCAGCAAAATCTACATAGGCAAGGTTGCATTAAGAGTAGCAGAGTAACTAGCCAAGGACAATAATAGAAAAACATACAGCAATGACCTGAAGATTTGAAAGTATAATGCTAAAAATCTGTGTTGCCCCAAAACCCTTTGTCCCCGTCCCCTGCCATCCCCTGGATGGGAGGACGCAAAGGGGACGTCCCCCAGCCGTCCCCAAAACAGCCCAACTAGCAGGAAACGGGAGGAAATGTCCCCTGCCCTTTGGGGATGTTTCCCCATCCCCGGTGCGGATGGGGGATGTTGGAAACGTCCTTTGTTGTATAGGGGACGGCTAGCCGTCCCCCATGGACAAAGAGCTTCCTGGGTTAAAAGAAATATTTAAAAAATCATAGTTCCACGAGGACGCGTTCCCCTCAAAAAAGCGGCCGTCTCGGAGACGGGGACGTTTCTGAGACGCGGGGACATCAGGGAAACGTCCCCCCGCCATCTCCCCATCCCTCTACCGTCCCCTGGACGTTTCCTTCACAAGGAGTCTCCTGCACGTCTCCGAGTCTCCTCGGAGTCTTTTCTGCGTCTCCAAGTTTCCCACATCCCCCTTAATAAAATAATGATTTAAAAAAAAAAAATCAAAAAACAAAACTTTATCATAAAATTTAAAGTTTAAAATTTTAATATTATATTATTATTAGTTATTTGATATTAACTTATTATAAATTAAAATATATTATATTATATTATTAAAATTTTATGACTTCTAAAGTCAAGTCTAAAATTAAATCGAAATTTTTAAATTTTTGTTTCATTTTTAACTTTCAACTGATGTTTCATTTTTGTGTGCCTCTGTGCGACTACGTCTGGCGTGAGTGAGAGTCTGAGCCCTAAGAAGGAAGCCGAAGAACTCAAACTCAGAAGTGAGCACTGAGAACTGATTCAAGTTTTCAACCGAACCAGGAGAGCTAAGTTGTGCGCCAGGAGACTCAGGACCACCAGGTATTTGATTTAGGTTTTCTGTTTTTAATATTTTATTTTATTTTAAAAAAATCATTTTGTAATGCTCGACCCAACACACGAGCCAGGGCATTGGAGTCTTGAACTGCGGTGAATTGTTGATGGGATGCCTCAAAGGGATGTCAGTTCATGGAATGTGATGCATTCCATGAATTGACATCCCTTTGAGGCATCCCATCAATAGTTCACCTCTTTGAGGCATTCGCTCATGCATTGTAATTTTTTTTTAATTTTTTTCAAAAAAATTTATCAAACAGTTCACTTGCCTGTGCTTCCACATTTTCATACACAGAAAATGTGGAAGCACAGGCAAGTGAACTGTTTGATAAAAAAAAATTTAAAAAATTAAGAACAAAATTACAACGCATTGAAATGTGGAAGCATAGGCAAGTGAACTATGCATAGAATGCATGAAAGCACATTTTCATGCATTCTGTGCATAGTCCATTTGCCTGTGCTTCCACATTTTCATGCACTCTGTTAAACAGTTCACATGCCTTGCCTGTGCTTCCACATTTTGCAAAGCAGTCAAACAATTCACATGCCTTGCCTATGCTTCCACATTTTCATGCATTCTGTCAAACAGTTCACATGCCTTGCCTATGCTTCCACATTTTGCAGAGCACAATTGATGCATTTTGTGAAACAGTTCACATGCCTTGCCTGTGCTTCCACATTTTGCATATCTTGCAATATTGCAATCCATGAGACCACATTTCTTTCCACTTTTAAGTTTCTAAGTTTCGATTTATAAGTCTGATTTTGTTTTTTACATCGTAGGTCTGATTATTTTTTAAATTTTTAACATTGTTTTTGCAACTTTATCATCATAATAAGTTCACACAACAAAAGTGATGATGGACTAGGAATTCAAAGTGAAAATGATTCATCAGATGATCCTGACTTTCAAATAGGAGATGAGGTTGTGGGTGAAGATGAACCACAAGTTCTACAACATGGCTCAGCCTCAAATACTCAAACTACCACAAGTTCCAATGGCACTAAAGATAATAGTTGCCCTTCAGAAATCCTTCAAGAATGGGCCAAGGGCCTCTTTGATCCAAAAGAACCTTTAAAACAATTTGCATCCAAGGTAGCAGAAAATTCTAGGACAACTGGGGGCACTAGATTATGGAAGTGTCACATGTGTGAGCTTACATGGTTTGGCAGCATTACAAGAACTAATGCACACTTTCTTTTTATTCGAGGCAAAGGTGTAGATGTATGCAAAGTTGTGTCAGGTAACTTGAAGTACAGGACTGAAAATTTAAAATTATGGGGTTGTAATGAGGATGAAGTGCCTGCATTTGCTACATTGCCACATAAGAGTTTGGGTGATCAGATTTCAATAGTGTCTACTTCTACTTTGCAAAGTCAAAGGCCACCAAATCCGTTCAGTTCAAGTGCAGCAAAGCCTAGAGGGAAAAGTAAGATGGCATCTTCACAACCTTTAGCAGATTTATTCAATGTGCAGGCAAAGGATGAGGCAGATGATGCCATTGGCAAATTATTTTTTGCCAATGGCATTCCATTCCACATGGCTTGCTCTCCTTATTATAAGGAAGTTGTGTCAAAGATAATAAGGGCTGGACAATCATATGTGCCACCAGGGGAGAATAAATTGAGGACAACAATCTTGGATCAAAATTATTCCAAGATTAATATTTTGATGGAGAAGATGAAGAGAACTTAGGTCACAAGTGGATGCAGCATAGTCATGGATGGGTGGATGGACATTAGGCATCGTCTACTCATCAATATCATCGTAACATCTGTAGCGGGCCCTTATTTCCTTAGGGCTATTGATTGTTCAGGGCATAACAAGGATGCCCATTATTAGTTTCAGATCCTCAAGGATGCTATAGAGGAGGTTGGACCACAAAATGTGGTGCAAGTAGTGACAGATGCGGCCCATGTGTGCAAAGCTGCTAGGAGGTTGATTGAGCCAACCTATAGACATATTTTTTGGACTCCTTGTTGTGTGCATGCTATGGATAATGCACTTAAGGACATGGGTAAAATCAGTTGGATCAAATCTACTGTCAGTGATGCTAGAGATGTGCAGATGTTTATCTGCAACCATCATCATTCACATGCACTTTTTCGGTCCTTCTCCAAGAAGGAATTCCTAAGGCCTATAGAGACTCGGTATGCATCATACTTTATTCTCTCAGAGAGGATGCTTGAGTTGCAAGAGCCTTTGCAACTAATGGTAATGACAGCAGAATGGAATAGATGGCCTAAGTCAAAGACATAGCAGGGATTGAGGGTTAAGGAGGTGGTGAAGAATGATGTCTTTTGGGCTGATGCCAAATATATTGTCTCCATCATTGAGCCAATCTTCAAATTTATTAGATTTGGCGATTCTAATGCACCTTCCCTTGGAAAGGTATACAAATGCATTGATTCTATGCTTGATCAAATGAAGGCTAAAGTGCGAGAGGACCCCACAATGCAATTCTACACCAAGCATATTTATCCAATCATTCAACATAGATGGGAGAAACTCAACACTCCCTTACACATGGCTGCCTACGCATTGAACCCAAAGTGGTATGTGCCACATCTTGGTAGAGTGACACCTATAGAGGATGTTGAGGTGAAGGAAGGGTTCATGAAGGCCATTGACAAAATGTATAATCCTATAGAGGCCAGCTTGCTTCGTACTAAGTGGACAAAATTTGCTACTCTTTGGGGATATTCCAAGGCAGCCAAAGTAGATTTGGAGACTATGTCACAAGAGGACCCCAAGTTGTGGTGGACTATGCATGGGCCTAGATCTTTGATTACTACTCTAGCCATTCATTTGTTGTCCCAAGTTTCTAGTTCTTTTGCTTTTGAGAGGAACTGGTCCACTTATAACTTCATCCACTTGGTTAAGAGGAACAGGCTCACTTCTAGGAGGGCAGAGAAGCTTGTGGCTGTCCATAGTGTCTTACGTCTCATTGATCGCAGCACAACTACATACAAGGAGAGTCCAACAGCCAGATGGGATGTAGAGCCAGAAGAGCTAGCACAAATAGATGAGGATGCTACACAGACAGGGCTGGTTGGTATTGGTTTAGATGAGCTTGAGCATTTGGGGTCCTCGTCCGACGGTTCCAGTGATGAGGAGATTGGCATGGAGCTTGGAGTTGGAGATGATTAGATCATTAGAGGCATTAGGCCATTAGCTATTTAGTATTTACTATTTTTTTTTTGAAGTTTGAAGTTTGAACACTATTGTGTTGATAACTTGATACTTGATTGTAATTATGAATCATGAATATGAAATTTTGAAATTCAAATTATGAATATGAAATAGCTAGTTCTCGTTCCAATCACAATGTCTATTAAGTTACTAGTATATTTTCATTTTCATTTTCATTGTTTCAATGTTCACTAGTTCAATGAAATCATTGCAATGTGTTTAGCTTTAAAGTTTAAAGTTTAAACTCTAAAATTTACTTATTCCTTAGGCTTTTACAGTTATACATCTTTTTATAACTAATTTTTCAAGTACTATATGTATTTCAGCACACCGCTCCCGCACCGCCCCCCCGCCGCCGTCCCCTCGCCGCCCCCAAACTTAGGCCCCGCGCCCCCGAAACCCGTCCCCCCGTCCCCGAAACTCGGTTGAACTATGTAAAAAATTGATTTTTTAAATATTTTGTCCTCCTTTCTAAGGTGATTTTTGAGTTTGAGTTGTTTGACATTTGGTCAAACACTTGGCATGCAAAGTGGCTAAGTTCTGATTTCTGAATGTTTATGCTTGTGTTTGATTGAATTTTAATGCCAAATCATTTCCATAAAACATAGAAATGATAACTACTATCATAACATCAACAAATATGAAACATTCAACCTCAAATCTGATTTTATTTGCACTATATCAAGTCTGAATACATTGCATTACAGGTTTGATATAAGTCTGATTTGATTACAGCATACAGACATTTCCTTCAAAATTTAATTTATATTGATTCCCAATGAAATACAAACATACCTGGATCATTGGCTACAATAATAAATGACATTTATTATGCTGTTATACTACTGCTCTCACGATTTATTTACATATTGATATTGTTGTTATCAATTATCAATTTATTGACATATCTCTCTCTTTCCCTCTCTCCCTATAATAAATTAATAAATTTTGAAAAAATCATATATATATATATATATTTTGTATGTCGTCGTCCCCTGCCATCCCCTAAAAATGGCCCCCTAGGAAACGAGAAACGCTTCCCCTACCATCCCCCCGTCCCTGTCCCCGAAACGCTGTGGAACATAGATAAAAATCTTTCTGGGAAGAAAAATACAAGTCTCCAACATGCAGGATACTTGATGAAAAACCATAGTGAATGGAAAATGCACTGTTGCCTCGTCTTAACAAGAGATCACAAGGGATAACAATTGCCCAGATTAAAAATGGAAACAACTATGACAAACACCGCTTATCAGTTATCCCCAAAATAAAACTCTTCCTCTAGTTAGTTGTTCATGGAAAAACCCTTATCACAGACCAATTATAGAAACAAGGATGCATTGAGCCAAATAGATGCCCAAATTACAAACAAAATGAAGAAACCATTCATCATTTGTTTATCCAATGTGATATACCAAGAGGGTTATGGAGATAAATAGCACACAGGCTTCTCTTCCCTGAGCCACTGGTTCAGAATATCTCCAACAAAGTGTGCCACTGGAAAAAGCAAAACATACAAATGGCAGCACAATTCCTATAAAGTATAAACAACGAATACAACAAACTTCCCCAAGACACATTATCTAGGGAATAGGAGAGAGCAGCATAGCAGAATCTTTGAACAACCCAAACACCACAAAGATTAAATAACAAGGTTGAAAACAACTATATTTGAAGTAGTGACATTATATACAAAACTAAAGGAAAGACAAATATCAAGCTTCCAACATGCTTAACCTTAATATTGAACATATCTCATTTCACCCTAAGACGGGTGGCATTAACTTTACTTTAAAGTTTAAATGAGCATACACCTTGATCCCAAGAAAAGCTGGTAAGTATTAAGAAAGCATCATGGTGAATTTATCCTGAGCTACCAACTGAAATATCCCTAGGGTTATAATCTAGGGTTTCTTTCAATGCAGAAAATTCAAAACAATGACATCACGGGTCTACAGTCAAACCTTGCAAATAATAACATGCAGATCTGGAATGAATTAAATATATTTGTGAAATATTATCTGGAAATCACAGTAAGTTACAACTCAAAAATAATAAAATTTACCAGCACCTCAAGATTGACTGGTAATCCCTTTACAAACTTCCTAAAGTGCAATAGGCACATGTTTCAGGGTCTAAGGTTGAGTGTGGCAACTTGCACTCTTGAATCTGATTATTGCTCATGGTAATCTGCAACCCTTGTTCACGTTGCCAGATCTGGGGTTTACGACTTGGAAAGGGAAGCTCCTAGGTCTGATTTACTCTGCATAGACACCATATCACAAATGTGAGGTGTGAAACCCTCAGATTTCAGTGTCCTGATGCTCCTTGTGGGTGTTGTTGGTTGTTGGAGTTTCAATGAACTTGTTGGTAATCTCCCTATACTGATAGCTGCTGGTAGACTGCAGTTTGAAGTCTGATTGGCTTATGCCGCCTAGGGTTTGACAGATTTTTGCCCAGGTCTGTTGTTTCAAGGGTTGATTTGGTATTGTTGTTGGCGGTTTGCTGAGGAACTATGTCCTGCTGCTCCCTGAGTGTTAGTATGGTGGTGCGCTCTACCCTACATGATGTTTGGACTTGTTGGTCGCTTGCAAACTGGGACAGCTGATGCCTGATTGAAGATATGGTGTGATAATCAGACCAGAGGCTGCCCTAAACAAGTCCTGCAGCTTGTGAAAACCTTCTTGATATCCTTGATTTGCATCCAGATGTGCTCCAGCAGGTGTGCACTCTCCAACTCCAAATCAGATCTGCTAGTACAACTTGACAATTGCTCAAACCTCCTCACAGTAATCAGAGTTTTCGTCCTGAAAGTCTAACAACTGATGAAAATTTGCTCAAATCCTCTTATCTCCTGCAACCTGTGGTACTGTTGATTGAGGTTTCGTCCTAATCAGCAATCTGTCATAAAAATGGCAGAAGGTTCATAACAACATGCACGTTCCAAATTGAATTTTTACCTCTCATTAACACATGTATGCCTAGATCAAAACAAACCAAGTCGACATCCTACAAAAGTTCTTCTAGTTGGTGCCCAAATTTTGAGTGTCCAAGTTGGCCATGGAAAATTATTGTTATTTATTTGTTTTAAATTAATTAATATTATAATTATATATTTATTATTAGTGGTTGGTGTTTAAAAACATTTTTGAGTGTTGTTGGTCAACCTTAGGGGGTTAGGGACATGACAATCCTCCCACCCCAAGATTGCTTGTCCTCAAGCAATTTCAAACTTGGATGATCAAAGATCTCCACTCCTTCCCAAGTAGCGTCCTCGAGTGGACGATTTTTCTATTTCACCAAATATTTTGGAATAATCGTGTTCCTCAACTTCTTCTCACATCCATGATTGCCTCGAGCTCCAAAATCAATTTCCCTTCATCATCAAGTGGTGGCAGCTCAAGTGATGATGTAACTTGCTGTCCAAGGGCCTTCTTCAAGCATGATACATGGAAAATATTATGGATTTTGTTGTTTACTAGAAGTTTCAGCTCATAAGCAACCTTACCTATCCTCCTTAAGATCTTGTAGGGTCCATAAAATCATGGTTTCAACTTTTCAACACCACTCACCTTGCGGGTAGATTGTCTATAGGGCTATAACCTTAAGAATACCATATCTCTCACCTCAAAAACCCTCTCAGTTTGGTGGCGATCAGCATACATCTTTTGCTGGTTTTGGGACTGATGTAGGTTCTCTTTGAGTGCCTTCACAATGTCTAAGCTTTGCTGAATCAATATTTTGCTCCTGGTACTCTACTATCCGAAAGAATCAAATCCGTGAATGAAACAGCATCATAACCATAGAGTGCCTTGAAAGTAGTCATACCTATAGACATGTGGTAAGTAGAATTATAGCAATACTCTCCAAGGTGCAGCCATTTGACCCATGTCATTGGTTGTCTTGCACTATAGTTCTTCAAATAACCTTTTATCCATTTGTTCACAATTAGCGTTTGACCATCGGTTTGAGGATGGTAGCTAGTGCTTGGAGTCAATTCCATGCCAGTCGAATGAAAGAGCTCTTGCCAAAAAGCTAATAAACCTGCTGTCCCTGTCACTTACAATGTTCCTTGGCAGCCCATGAAGTCTAAAAATCTATTTAAGGAACAGATCAGCAACTTGTGGAGCTTTGTATTTTGCAGATATAGTATAAAAACGAGTATATTTTGTGAGTCTATCAACAACCACATAGATACAATCCTTACATTGCACCTTGGGGAGGCCCACGATGAAATCTATGGAGATACTCTCCCATATGTGATTCAAAACGGGTAAGGGCTGCAACAATCCAACTGGAAATACATGTTTTGTTTTGTTTTGTTAGCAAACCAAACTGTAATGTGCCCTTTTCCTAGGCAACTTGTGGAGCTTTGTATTTTGTAGATATAGTATAAAAGTGAGTATATTTTCATAAGTCACTCGGATGTGTTGTTCATACTTACTATTTATAGTAAGTCGTTGATATGGTCAGCTGGTAGAGTTTCTATATTTAGCATGATGGTGCAATTATATTTGTAATGTCTCCATTTTTTTCATTCATTCTTCATTACCTAATAGCCTATTTCTAGAAGCCCGTAGGCTTGTCAAAGGTAAAATTAGGGTTTCCTAATTTATAGGAGTTCTGAGGCAGTTTTGAAGGTTTGCATGTATGAGTTTTTGATGCATGTCTGGTGATGTTTTCTAGGTTTTTGGAGAGCTTCGGAATGGTGTGACATGCATCTTCATTGGACAACCTTTTCTGGAACTTGCTATTTTTAGCCAGAACATTGAAGTTTTACAGTTCTGACTTTGGATTCCTTCTGGGTTTTCAGAGAGCTTCGCAATAATATGACATGCAAAGTGAGTTGAGCAACTTTCCAAAATTTACTAGTTTTAGTAAGTTCTATTTTTAGCAGGACTCCAGTGGGCAGCAACACAATAAGCTTTTCACTTTGAGCAGAGTAGTTGAGTATTCCTGAATTTGGCTTTTTGAGGTGCATTTTGGAATAAATGATTATTTAAATCATTTAATTATTCTGATGTGTTTATGACCCCTTGTCCTAGCATAATAACTTGAAGTTCTAAAAGGTGGTCATAAATTGGAGGATGTCTCATAAACGAAATATTTAATATTTCTAAAGTTGAAAAATGACCTTAAGGATGGACGCTACTTTGAAGGTGCTTATTATTTTATTAAAAGTTTATTATCTCCTTAGACTTGGATGCCAAAAATAAGAGGAAGGAAATGTTTTAAAAATTGAAATATTTTCAAGAGCAAGAAAGGGAGTTTTTGTTGGAGAAGCTGAAGAGTCATCTCAAAACTTATAAAAGAAAGCCTTTGCTCTCTCATTTATCATCTTTGAAAATGTTGTAAAGTTATGTTGCTGAATTAATTTCAGAATCCGACTAAGGGAGAGTTTAGCAATTCTACTCCATTCTTCAGGCCTGAAACTATGGTCTCCTAGACGGTTGATTGAGAGTGTGCTTCACCCAGAAGTGCACATTGAGCTTCAATGTTGAAGATTTAGATGTTATTTCCAGATTTTATTGTTGCTGGTTTAGTCATGGCTGTAGGTGAAAATCATTAACAATTTTAAAGGTAATTCTTATCTGCATATGGTTATTGGTTCTTTCAGTTAGTATGCTTGGGGCGACCCTTTCTGTGCAAGAGCAGATTTTATGATGAAGTCTTTGAATTTTTAGAAGAGGTCAACCCTCTCATAGGGCCGTACCATTCACTGGAGATTTAGAAAATTCGTGCTTGGTGTTTGTTGATGTTTGGAGCTTGGAAAGTGAAGATTTTCTGGTCGCCTAGCTCCTCAAGTGGTGCACTTTCAGTTTGGTAAGAATTTATTGAGTGTGGTATGCATTTGGTCAATTTTGGAGTTTTCTTAGTTTGCTGGTTCAGAATTATAGTTCGCAAATTTTATATCAGATTTATTCCAATTTGTGATTTCAGTTCATAACTTCAATAATTGAGAAATTTATGAGTGGAAGATCATCCATTTCCATTGTGTTTTGAAGTTATTATTATCTCTTGTAATAAGCAGCTATTCTTTATATTCTAAGATTGTAAACAATAGTACTGTTCTAGTCATGTCATTGCTGCAATTATTCATGCTTAAATTCTCATACTTGTACCCCTGGATGGTTTACCGCCAATGTGGAGAATGAACTTAATAATCTCTCATTTTGGTACCCACTGTAAAGTGGCGAATCCCCACTCACGAGTGGATGCCCGCCACAGCGGATGAATTAGTATGTTTTGTTTTCTTTTTCCCCCCACTGAATAAGTGGAAATGCGGAAATTGTTCATGGTTGGTTGACCGCCTCTTTTTGCTTTCAGTTGTATTTACCTTCAGTTATAATTCAGTTTCCTCCGCCATATGTTAGCACCTCACCTTCTAAAGGATCTTGTGTGCACATTCTTAGCGTTGAGTGCATTTCAATTGTTCTCTTTGAAAGCTAACGCTAATCCATTTGGCGTAGTGTTGGTTGTGTTGTGATAATTCAAAGGAAAAATTGTCTAGCACATATCAGTGGTATCAGAGCAGAAGATCCTGCCATCCTGTCGATAAGTGCTTCATGTGTGGTAGATGAGTGATAGAGATCTCCGGTACTACACCAAAAAAAATTAGAACAGATTCCAGTTCAGCTCCTTGTGGTATCCAGAAGTTGGCAGTTAGGCATGGCTAATGAAGAAGAGATGAAGTTGGCAGAGACTCTCTTTTTGGTTGGAAAGAGACTTGGCAAAGAATTTCAGTCAAAAGGAAATGAAGAGAATATTCTTCATTTGTTAGAACAATGTCTAAGACAAGTGAAGCCATCAGCTTTGGAGGAAATGCAGTTGGAGGAAGTGCGGAAATTGTTCATGGTTGGTTGACCGCCTCTTTCTGCTTTCAGTTGTATTTACCTTCAGTTATAATTCAGTTTCCTCCGCCATATGTTAGCACCTCACCTTCTAAAAGATCTTGTGTGCACATTCTTAGCGTTGAGTGCATTTCAATTGTTCTCTTTGAAAGCTAACGCTAATCCATTTGGCGTAGTGTTGGTTGTGTTGTGATAATTCAAGGGAAAAATTGTCTAGCACATATCAGTGGTATCAGAGCAGAAGATCCTGCCATCCTGTTGATAAGTGCTTCATGTGTGGTAGATGAGTGACAGAGATCTCCGGTACTACACCAAAAAAAATCAGAACAGATTCCAGTTCAGCTCCTTGTGGTATCCAGAAGTTGGCAGTTAGGCATGGCTAATGAAGAAGAGATGAAATTGGCAGAGACTCTCTTTTTGGTTGGAAAGAGACTTGGCAAAGAATTTCAGTCAAAAGGAAATGAAGAGAATATTCTTCATTTGTTAGAACAATGTCTAAGACAAGTGAAGCCATCAGCTTTGGAGGAAATGCAGTTGGCTTTAGCCCCTGCAGTGAATTTTTTGAATCAGCCCAATTGGTTGGGGCATCTTGATGAAGAAACCAAGCTGCTGATTTCTTCTTGTTTCATGGAGATAATAAGAATTGTAATTCCCCAGTTGCCCTATGATGATGAAACCATGAAGATCATATTAAAAATGATAGTGGAAAGTTTTCAAGATTTGGATGAAACTGACAATAGTTTGTTTTCAAGAAGAGCAACTGTTTTAAAGATATTTATGAAGTTAATGCTTGCATCTTATTGATAGAATTGAAGATGGAGAATCAAATTTATCACTTGTTTAATTATCTCTTCACCTCGACCTGGAGTGAGCAAGAAGAGGGTATGCTTGCAGCCGTCATGAATGTTCTAATCTCTACAATTAAAGAAGTTGATAGTCTTCCTAAAAGTGTCCAAACTCTTCTCTTGGATGCTTATAAACATAAAGAGCAGATTTCTCCCACTACTGATTTGTTAGTTAAAGAAATTTTCAGTCAATGTGAAGATAAGTTGAAACCATTTTTGGAAAAGACTGTTGTGAACAAAGAGGAGATTTCCGAAGCTGAAGAGGAGGATGAAAGTTGGAATCCCTTTGAAGACATTGCAAAAGTTCAAGGGGTATCTACGGATTTGCACTCATCCGAACATTTTGTAGAAGAATATAATGTGTCAATGGAAGCCTTGAAAACTAGTGAGGTACTCTTGTTTTCTACAGAGGAGAATAGTGAGTTGACTTGTGTTAAGAAGCCTCATGTTGAAGATTCAAAGAAAAAACTTTTGGAAACAAAAGTTGAAACAGAGATGCATGAAGAGGCCATAAGTGCAGATCCAAATGAAGGAGAAGTTCAGTTAGTTGAAGATATGTGTTCAACCAGCGAATTGCTTCTTCACAATTCCGGAGAATGCTGGTTTGGAAGTCACGATAAAGAGGAGAAAGAGAAAGAGGAAGTTGAAGTCTATTCCCACTACCAAGTTGATTTGTCCAACTCCTTTGAATCATGTATAGAAGACAACATGGAAAGTGAAGCTTCAAGTAGTAATAAGGCAGATTTCTCTTCACCTGAAATCAAACTAAGGCAGAAGGCTAAGGAATTGGAAGGCACTATGGATGGAATGATGAAGAGTGTCTATCACATGCGAGACAAGTTGGGGAGTGCAGCTCAAACGATTTTTGGAATCTTTATCCATCAAAGTTGTTCTACATCATCTCAGCCAGCATATGAAGATTGCAGTTCAAGCTCACAAATTGCTGAAAATGGAATTCAAGTTTTGTCAAAGCTTGATGAATTGCATCGGCATGTTGAAAATTTGACTTATGTTGTGCCTAGAGGAGAAGATGTATGTTGCATCTCCATTACTGATATGAAGTTCATTAAGTTTTCCTTGGAAGAAATCAAATCAATTCTTTTGCACATCATTCGTGTTAAAGACAAAGTGACTAAAATTGTTGACAAGGCATTGGAGTGGAACGAGCTTAATAAAAATAAGTTGCAGGAAGTGCATGATGTAATGTCCCTTACAAGATTCACCCTAGAATTTTCTTGTAGATTAGGTTTAGAGTTTCTTCCTTCCAAATGAATGTTCTTTTTAGTGAAGTAATCTTGGTTTAAAATCTGCATTCACCATATTAACAACATTCCCACATACAAATATATCTATTAGCATTAATATCTAGATATCCAAAATATAAGCATAATCATAAATGTAATTTAACAAGCAAGAGGAGTGCCATGGGTGGATCCGCCCTGAAGCCTTCATGTTGGGCACGGGAGGCTGCTTATGCAATCCTCCTTTCCCAACGACCTAGTACCTGCATTCTCCACCAATGGCAGTACCTCGGAAGACAATGGCCCTATTAGGAGCGGAGGGGGAAACCCTAAGTACCAAGGGCCTAAGGCCTACCACCCCACTAAATAACAGAATGCTGAGGTGGGACCCCCACCCTTCATGACCAATCCCTTGCTTGGGCCTATGGGCCTGAGGATGGGGTTTTTAGGCAATCCACTTGGTGATGCTTCTCCCTCATCCTAATAGGGTAACAATCACAGAGCAGACAATCTTTGGACAGTCACTTATGCATTTACTATTGAATTATCTATATGCTTGTATCATGTCTGAGAGTAATATATGGATGCATGAAAATGTAACATAATGCAAAAAAAGTACATGGATCTATATTACTACAACAATGCCAATTCTCATCATATTTAGTTGTCTATGATCAATGATACTATCCAATGTAATATTGACAATGATGGAAACTAAATGTCGCTATATCATACCCTTTAGTTTCATTCATGGTCATGATAATGCTGAAGGAACCATCATCAATTCATAAAACTATTATAATATTGATAACATCAAAGGAAAACATTGTGCCAATAATCAAATGAGCAATATTAGTTTTTTATATTCAAAATATACTAAATATTATTTGCTAAGTGAGTACATACCTAAACTGTTGTGTCTTGCCTAACTCTTAATTCTTTAGTCGCCTTCCTTCAATCTCACATTTGATTGATCATAAATATTAATCTATCCATTTTTATATTAAGATCATAATTACTTATAAGGCTCAATAATTGCTGCAAGCATCATTATTGCAATGATTGTGTATATATATTTCATATCATTATTCCTAATAATCACCTTTGCATAAAATATATGTCATATATATATAACTATGTATATGTTTATGTATTTATATATTAATAGTTATATTTAATTTTTACTTCCCAACTTTAGTCTTGCCAATAATATTTAATCCTATATATATATATATATTATTTTCCCAATCTGTTGTGCTACCAGATTTCCAAGTCATTTTCCTATCTCCTAACCCATCGATCAGCTTGTATATGCTTCATATTAATTTTTGTCTTATTTCTCATCCATCGATGCCCCTCTCCATTTGAAAAAGATTCTCTTTTAATATCCTTGATAGGGTCAAAAGGCATGACTTTTCCTTGCACTAGGGACGTGTCTTTTAGTTAGTGTTAACTGCTGTCTTTTCTGGGCTGAATGTTAATTGATGCCTAAATGAACCACTACATATGATAATACAATAACAATCGCTGTTAACATTATTCTATGCTGCAATTTAGATATAACTGATGCCTTAGTAAAGATGATAAGTATTCTACAGCAAATATATTAATTGTTTTTCTTATTACAAAATATATATAATATGTTTATTATTATTCGTATTATTTTCTTTTAAATTATTTATATTTATAATAATTTATTTGTTTATTATATTTTTATTTTTTATGTTTGTTTATTTAGTATAGAATATAGGTTATTATAATTATGATATTTTTATCATATCTTATTACTGTATTATGTCATAGTTATGATATGTATTATGATATGTTATTCTATAATATTTATATCACAATTATAATACTTATCTATGATAATCATGATTATGAGGATAATGATTTAAATGGTAATTATATTTATAATTATAGTATTGAAGTTTAAATGGTCAATTACTTATATTTATATTTTGGTATTTATTCGATTTTGGTTAATTGTTTATTATTTTATTTTTTTAATATCTCAAATTCAACTTTACGATTTCGGGGACATGACACATGAGGCTCTAATTGAAGCAGAGAATCAGATTTTTGTTGTTCAATATTCATGGGAGCAAGAAAACAAAAGAAGAGCTGAAGAGCTTCAAGAAATTCTTGATGAGCTTGATCTCATACAAGAAACATATAATTTGGAATGTTGTCATGAGAGACTAAAGCATTCAAATTCTCATCAACAAGTTTTTCAGACTTTTGATAATCTCATGTATGAGGAAGGTGCTAGTAATGTTTATGTAAATCCTCCTTTTGAAAATGATGAAGGAATTGCTTCAGAGATTATTGAAGGAGGAAATTTCAATTTGTCTTCTAGCATTGGAGAGTTGATACGTGAGTTGCATGAAGTTGAATCTACTACTGCTTCTAGTGCATCCATTCAACAAGAAATGGTAACTCTTAGATCACAAGGAAATGAAGACATTCTTTTTGATCAATTCATTCTAGAATTGAATTTAATGAAAGATTCATGGAATCTTTTCGGCAATACATGACAAAAGATTTTGGGTTCAATTTCTTCAATGAACATAGGTTTGTTGAATACTTTTTGGAGTTTCAAGAAATGTTTATTCAGATGGAACGAGAGAATCAGAGGACTCATGTGAGAACAATTCTTCGTCTCAGAAATGGTTCTTCATTGTTGATGGTATGGGATCCTGACATTACTTGGCAAGAAGGTAATATTGAAAATTCTAAAAGGGATAAACCAGTACATTGTTTTCAAAATGTTGTTGAGATCATTAGCTCTTGTGTTGGGACTTGTCTCCAATTGAAAGTTAGTATTTGCGATCCCAAGTATTTTCTAATGAAGATTGGTAAGCATAAAAGAAGGTTGGTTGGAGAGATAAGTGTAAAAATTTCAGTTCTAGGATTGTTGCTACCTTCTTTTTCTGTCAGTGGATCATTATTTCTGATCATAAATTGGTGTCTTGGGATGGAAATGTGATTGGAAGATGGTTTGTGGTGGCATTGGGACCTTTATTGAAGAAGCCACCAGCCTTGTTCATGAGCAGCTATGTCAATTTTAATGAGAAATTCTTTTGTTGCAGCTGTTGTTTACCTTCTTGGATGCTGATTTCCCAAAAATCAGATCTCAAGATAATTGTTTCAGACATGTTTGATAGCTGGTTATCTCACTTTCGGGTTTCTCCATCTCATGTTTGGACTGAATGCATGCCTCAAATGAGCAAAGGAATGATTCAGAATGGTCAAAATTATGACATGAGTAGTTCATTGATGATTGACAGTGGATTTCTTGTTACCAACTCATACATTATTGTTTGGCGCAGCGAGCTATTAGCTGATTTGATTCATCAATTTGAAACTTTTGTTGTGATATATGTGAAGATTTATTGGAGTTCTTTCAGCAAAATCAATTTGCTTCAAAGTGAGCATTGTGCAATGATGGAGTTTGGAGCGATGTTTTATGATTAGCATTGGTTTGGAAGGCTGTTTGAAAACATTCATGATGCTGATCAGAATTATGACAGTGAGATTTGGAGGTCCTACAGGTTGATTTGGGAACCTGGAATCAAATTCAGTTCCAATTTGGTTTGGCATGGTGATTTTGGAATGCCAATTGAGTTGCTTGAGGACAAGCAATTTTGGGAAGGGCGGACTCTAATGTCCACATTTTTGCCATTTGCTCTTTGTTGCTTAATAGCCTATTTCCAGAAACCCGTAAGCTTGTCAAAGGTAAAATTAGGGTTTCCTATTTTATTGGAGTTCTAAGGCAGTTTTGAAGGTTTGCATGTATGAGTTTCTGATGCATGTCTGGTGATGTTTTTTGGGATTTTGGAGAGATTCGGAATGGTGTGACATGCATCTTCATTGGACAACCTTTTCCGGAACTTGCTATTTTTAGCCAGAACATCTAAGTTTTATAGTTCTGACTCTGGATTCCTTTTTGGTTTTCAGAGGGCTTCGCAATAATATGACATGCAAAGTGAGTTGAGCAACTTTCCAAAATTTACTAGTTTTAGTAAATTCTATTTTTAGCAGGACTCCAATGGGCAGCAGCACAATAAGTTTTTCACTTTGAGCAGAGCAATTGAGTATTCCTAAATTTGGCTTTCTGAGGTGCATTTTGGAATAAATGATTATTTAAATCATTTAATTATTCCAATATGTTTATGACCCCTTGTCCTAGCATAATAACTTGAAGTTCGAAAAGGTGGTCAAAAATGGGAGGATGTCTCATAAAAAAATATTTAATATTTCTAAAGTTGAAAAATGACCTTAAGGATGGACGCCACTTTGAAGGTGCTTATTATTTTATTAAAAGTTTATTATCTCCTTAGACTTGGACGCCAAAAATAAGAGGAAGGAAATGTTTTAAAAATTGAAATATTTTCAAGAGCAAGAAAAGGAGTTTTTGTTGGAGAAGCTAAAGAGTCATCTCAGAACTTATAAAAGAAAGCCTTTGCTCTCTCATTTATCGTGTTTGAAAATGTTGTAAAGTTATGTTGCTGAATTAATTTCAAAATCCGACTAAGGGAGAGCTTAGCAATTCTACTCCATTCTTCGGGCCTAAAACTATGGTCTCCTAGATGGTTGATTAAGATTGTGCTTCACCCAGAAGTGCACATTGAGCTTCAATGTTGAAGATTTAGATGTTATTTCCAGATTTTATTGTTGTTGGTTCAGTCATGGCTGTAGGTGATAATCATTAACAATTTTAAGGGTAATTCTTATTTGCATATGGGTATTGGTTCTTTCAATTAGTATGCTTGGGGCGACCCTTTCTATGCAAGAGCAGATTTTATGATGAAGTCTTTGAATTTTTAGAAGAGGTCGACCCTCTCATAGGGCCGTACCATTCACTGGAGATTTAGAAAATTCGTGCTTGGTGTTGTTGATGTTTGGAGCTTGGAAAGTGAAGGTTTTTTGGTCGCCTAGCTCCTCAAGTGGTGCACTTTCAGTTTGGTAAGAATTTATTGAGTGTGGTATGCATTTGGTCAATTTTGGAGTTTTCTTAGTTTGTTGGTTCAGAATTACAGTTCGTAGATTTTATATCAGATTTATTTCAGTTCGTGATTTCAGTTCATAACTTCAATAATTGAGAGATTTATGAGTGGAAGATCATCCATTTCCATTGTGTTTTGAAGTTATTATTATCTCTTGTAATAAGCAGCTATTCTTTATATTGTAAGACTGTAAACAGTAGTACTGTTCCAGTCATGTCATTGCTGCAATTATTCATGCTTAAATTCCCATATTTGTACCCCTGGATGGTTTACCGTCAGTGTGGAAAATGAACTTAATAATCTCTCATTTTGGTACCCACTATAAAGTGGCAAATCCCCACTCACGAGTGGATGCCCGCCACAGCAGATGAATTAGTATGTTTTTTTTTTCCCCCCACTGAATAAGTGGAAGTGCGGAAATTGTTCATGGCTAGTTCACTGCCTCTTTCTGCTTTCAGTTGTATTTACCTTCAGTTATAATTCAGTTTCCTCCGCAATATGTTAGCACCTTGCCTTCTAAAGGATCTTGTGTGCACATTCTTGGTGTTGAGTGCATTTCAATTGTTCTCTTTGAAAGCTAACGCTAATCCATTTGGCGTAGTGCTGGTTGTGTTGTGATAATTCAAGGGAAAAATTGTCTAGCACATATCAATATCCTAGAGTTATATTGGTTAATATTGGACATGCATTAAATATTAATAATGTCAAATAATAAAGTTAAATTAAATAATTTAACTTTGTGTTATTAATAAATTAAAAAGATTTAATAGTGAAAGGGGATATAAGTGATTTTTAAAGTATAATTTAAAATATAAGTTAAAGTGCCATTTTTTAAAAGGGAGATATAAGTGACTCTAAAAGTATACTTTATATTATTAAGTTATGCACCAAAATTAAAAGAAATTAAAAGTAAATTGAATGAAATAAAATTTAAAAGTGAATTTGAGGTGAAGTATAAAAGGGCATTTTGGAGCTCATTTCATTCATTCATTCATTGTTGAAGAAAAAGAATTTTGATAAGGGTTTTGCTGAAGACTGGAGAGTCTAAAAAATCTCAAGCTTTTTGAGGACGAAATCCCTCAAGAAGTATAGCTCGGTACATGAGTGAGGGATCTCCCAAGCCAACTTGCAGGTAACTTCATTCAGAGGTTGTGCTTGTGCTTCATCAAATTGCCAGAGAGTTTCATGTTCAAGGTTTTGAAGGAAATATTGGATTTTCCAAACATTGTTCAACTTTTAGTTTGGAGGGTTTACCCTTTGCTGGAACATTGGCATTATTCCCTTCCATTGTTGATCGAAGGGTTCTGAGATTCTATTATTACTAATTTTAGAGATACTGAAATATTCTATTTCTTGGGACGTGAGGGTTTATTCTAATCATGGTGCACTATATCTCAATCGTAGCTCCTTGAATCCCATTCCAAGATAATTATTAGCTTATTGATTGAGGCGTATGGGTTTTTCTTTGCAAATTTTTTGAGTTTTGAGGGTGTGACTGCTACTAAAACCTGAAGGTGAAGGTTTGGGTGCAAAGTGCTAGGGTATATAATACCAAACTACCATATTTAATGCTTCTGAGTGTTGTTCACTAGTAGCTACTGTGTGTGAAGATTGTTGTGCATAGAAGAGAGTTGGGCGTGGGTTTTGGCCAAAGTCGCATGGACACAGATATGGATACAGATACGGATACGGATATGACCATTTTTTAAGACCTCCAATATGGATACAGCTGGATACAACATTCATAAAAAGTACATACACACATATTTTCTAAGTTATTAGAGGAGATTTTCATTACTTTAAAAACAAATAAGAAAATATAAATTAAAATAATATTAAAATTTAAATATTAATAATTTAGTAAAGAATAAATAGTTAAATATATAATGGTAAATTTTATTTACATTTAAAGAATGTTTCATTTTTAAATAAATATCTAACATTTAAACAATATACTATAAATATTAAATTATAAACACTTAACTTTTTTAAATTTGTAAAATTGTCAATGGGCCCTTGGTCTACTGGTGAAGTTGAAAGGTTCTAAATGAGCCCACCAAGGATCAAGTCTTGTTGATTGCAAAGGCTCCGACACCGAAAAAGGGATGAGGCCAGGATCGTGCCCCAGACGAATTTGGCGAAATGGATACCCCTCAGTCCTTGGCTCTTAGCCGAAGAGGTTCAGCCCAAGAAGGCTCGTGCTCCCATATCGGGTAGCTAAAAACAATTTGTGGATGACCTCCATCAAAAAAAAAATTGTAAAAATTAAAACACCAAAAAAATAGTAGAGTTGTATTGGAAGAAGACTTAGAAAAATGGGTTGCTAAAATAGAAAAACATTTCATTTGTCTTCCCCATTTGGTGTAGGTTTTATTTATACAAAACAAAACAAAAAATTGCACGATTGAAGTTTTTTTAAGATAATATTTTGGAAGATTCACGTCAACTTTTTTGAAAATCAAATCACATAGTATTCGGCACGGCTGGAAAATCAAGGTTTTTTGGGCACGTGTGGGTACACTATCCAACATGTATCCATGGCGTTTCACACAAGTATCTGTATCGGATACAGGGATACGCATGCCCAGGGAGGGGCAAGGGAGTATCCGCCTACTCTGGTTTTGGCACATAGAAGACTGTTGTTTGTATTTCCTACAAGTCATGATATTTTGGAAGAAGTGGGCTGCCTACAACGAGCTTGTGAATTGGTATTTATTGCTGTCTATAATTTGTATTTCTGATCATTAATACCACTGTCATAACTGTGTTCAGTCATATAGTTGTTAAGGAATATATATGCCTTGTCAATGTAATGAATGAGTTTCAAAACTGAGATCTATTATGATGATGATGTTAATTGTTTGAGGAATTTATTACATGTAAATGCGACTTCATTATCCTTGGAAATGTTCAATTTAGTTACTATGCAATATGTTTGACAAAATGCCTCATATGACATCCAAGAAATCTGAGTTAAATCGCAAAGTTTGAAGTCAAATTAGGGTGGGGCATTACAGTGATAGCAGAACACAGTTTTCCTACCATCTTGTTGGGTGAATCAAAAATATTCAGAGTATGACAATGGGTTACCATAGGGGTGAAGAACAAATTAGGGAAGGTTATGAACAGGAAGCCATCCAACTCTTTAAGAACTACCCGAACATGCCAGATGGTTTTGAAACACAGGTATCTTTAAATGAATTTCTGAACTTAGTTGTTATCTTGAGACTTGGAAAGATTGGTTTGGTAAAGTACATTAGGAGGATGTTTGAGGAAAAAACTTCATTTGAAGGTGCAAAATTCATTCATTGGGAAAATGAAAATCGGTCCACATGCATTGAAGATGGGACTCTAAGTTTTGAAGAAAACAAAGCAACAGGTTCACTTCAGTCCCATGAGGACAAAGACATAGAAGAGTCACCTACTGAATCTATAGGCGAAGAGCACATGCAAATTAAAGGAGATGTCGTCATGGAGATTGGCAGGTCAGCCATGTGGGATCAGCCACAAGAAGGTAAAAACCAGTTTGATACTCCCCTATTTGAGACTAGCATTGGTTCATCACCTTTACTTCACATTGGCAAGGAGTCAGATAGCAGATTGGGTGTTGTTGAGGGGGATGTTTCTCATACCAATGCGGGCAAATCAGAAAATTCAATATGTAGTGAGCAAATGGGTTTGGATAAGACCTTCTCGACATCATAGGATCCTATTTGGTGTTGCCCAAACTTTCAACCATGGTGCTGCCCAAACTTTGTATACTCAATCATGCACGAGGAATGACATTTTTGGCACTAATGGTACCACTATCAGCCAAATAAATCTCATTTAGTGTTGCATGAAGCTGATCATGAATCAGAAAATTTAAGAGGTTAATGGGTTTCAAGAGTCCAATCAATTGGCAGGATACCTGAAGGTAAGTGAAGACCAAATTAGTGCAGCCATCAGACATTTCGATGACACCCTCATGATGATGGCCAAATGTTATTGGAGGTCTTCAAGAGAACATATGGACCCTTATGGAGAATTTCCCCTTTCAGATTCACAGGTACTTAGAGAAGCGATAGTAGAGATGAATACCAATTACATGCAACTACTCTCAGATAGAGATCACCTACTCCAGCTTGGTGAGATTTAGTACGATGCACTGAAGGGGAAAGAAAGGGAAGTGGATAAGCTTACTAATAAGCTTATTGTCATGGAGGATTCCTTGAAGAGCACTCAAAAGGCCCTTCAAGAATCAGAGATTCAGATAGACGAGCTCTGTGAGGAATTGAACTTGGCTCAATCAACATCATCCACAGCAGATATCCAATCTTCTACGGCTGTTAGGACACCTACGGATGGTAGTGGCACTCATGGTTTGAGGGGAGAACCCTTAACGGAGGTCGAGAACGAGGTGGTTTCAAGGTTGCAGGAACTTGAGGATAGGAAGGATTCTAACATTCATAAGTTTTCATGCAGCTTGTACCATAGTGACCATGAATCACCTTTGAGGGAGGGCCAATTGTTGGCTTAGGATACATATCATCCATTTTGGGATGGAGTGTTTCCATCTTCGGAAGATGGAACTAGGATTTGCGAGTCTCCGACTCTATCACTTCAAGATGGTTGTATACAAGGACAAGGATTAGAGTTTCATCATGTAGACATCTCGGCAGAGAGTGCAACTTTCATGCTTCAGGGATTTCTGATGGAAGCACATACCCATGTGTGGGATACACTTGGGAAGACAAGGACACCAGGGAGTTGTGTTTCCAATGTGCATGATGGTATCATTGGACCAACCTACAGTGTTGGAGTTCTACTCCATAAGTTGGCAGGGGACGGCTGTCCCATTTCTTGGGACAAGGTTTTCTTTCGTAATCCTTGGAGGACAGCCATTGTTCAGGAGTTTGGAGGAGAGTTCCATCCTCTCCTTGGCATTGGAGAGTGGCATAGGGTTGGTACTCTAGCACCCTATGACCCTGATAGTTTTGTGTGCATCCCCATAGGTTGGATTTCCAATCGCGAAGCCACTGATCTGTTTTATATCAGCAACCTAAGAGGAGTTGTTACACCATTTTCGACACCTATGAGGGATACTCATCACATCCACGGGAGATTTGCAGAGTTTGGAGTGGGGTGTTGTGATGCTAGCACTTCAAGTTACTTCCATCTTCTCATGTTTGACGAATGTGAGGTTCAGTTGTGATCAAAGTAGCGCAGTGGAAGTCAGCGGGTGATGTGTATGGCAGACTTCCATTCTAGTTATGGGATCCAAGGATTTCTATGTTTGGTAGATTGCTCTACATCGGGTTAGTTGTTTACAATGATACTGAGCATGGTTTTATCTCTACCCAACGAATGCGGAGGATATGTTGTTGGGCATTCTACAAACTAATTTGGTATCCCGACATTCAGGTGATAGGCTTGAGTATTCAAGTGAGGATTGCTTGGGGACAAGCAATCTTGGGGAGAGTGGACTATAATGTCCCCTTTCCCAAGGCAATGGTCAGATGCAGTGGTTAGTCTACCAATTGGTCCCCATAGGCTAACAAGTTGTTTAGGGGACCCTTTTGAGGTTGATCTATGGCTCTTCAGCAGACCCTTTGGTGCTTATTTCAATACTCTTCAGCTCAGTGTCTTAGTTTATTTGTGGTGTGCCTTCTGGAGGCCATTCTAGACACTTTGACCCCACACTTACTATTTTTAGTAAGTCACTCGGATGTGTTGCTCTTACTTACTATTTATAGTAGGTCACTGGTATGGTCACTTGGTAGAGTTTCTATATTTGGCATGATGGTGCAATTATATCTTGGAATTATATTGGTTAATATTAGACTTATGCATTAAATATTAATAACGTCAAATAATAAAGTTAAATTAAATAATTTAACTTTATGCGTTATTAATAAATTAAAAGGATTTAATATTGAAAGGGGATATAAGTGATTTTTAAAGTATACTTTACAATATAAGATAGAGTGCCATTTTCTAAAAGGGAGATGTAAGTGACTTTTAAAGTATACTTTATATTATTAAGTTGTGCATCAAAATTTAAAAAAATTAAAAGTAAATTGAATAAAATGAAATTTAAAAGTGAATTTGAGGTGAAGTATAAAAGGGCATTTTGGAGTTCATTTCATTCATTCATTCATTGTTGAAGAAAAAGAATTTCGATAAGGGTTTTGTTGAAGACTGGAGAGTCTGAAAATCTCAAGCTTTTTGAGGACAAAATCCCTCAGGAAGAATATCTCGATACAAGAGTGAGACATCTCCCAATCCAGCTTGCAGACAACTTCATTCAGAGGTTGTGATTGTGTTTCATCAAATTGCAAGAGAGTTTCATATTCAGGGTTTCGAAGGAAATATTGGATTTTCCAAACATTGTTCAACTTTCAATTTGGAGGGTTTACCCTTTGCTGGGACGTTTGGAATTATTCCCTTCCATTGTTGGTCGAAGGGTTATGAGATTCTATTATTACTGATTTTAGAGATACTGAAATATTCTATTTCCTTGAGCGTGAGGGTTTATTCTAATCATGGTGCATTGTATCTCAGTCGCAGCTCCTTGAATCCCATTCCAAGATAATTATCAGCTTATTGACAGAGGCATGTGGATTTTGCTTTGCAAATTATCTGATTTTTGAGGGCGTCATTGCTACTGGAAGCCTAAAGTTGAAGGTCTGGGTGCAAAGCGCTAGGGTATATGATACCAAACTGCCATATTTAATGCTTCTGAGTGTTGCTGTTCACTAGCTACCACTGTGTGTGAAGATTGTTGCGCATAGAAGACAGTTGGGCGTGGGTTTTGGCACATAGAAGACTGTTGTTTCTATTTCCTACAAGTCATAATATTTTGGAAGAAGGGGCTGCCTGCAGTGAGCTTGTGAATTCGTATTTATTGCTGTCTATAATATGTATTTCTGATCATTAATACCGCTGTCATAACTGTGTTCAGTCATATAGTTGTTAAGGAATATCTATGCCTTGTCAATGTAATGAAAGAGTTTAAAAACTGAGATCTGTTATGATGATGTTAATTGTTTGAGGAATTTATTACATGTAAATGTAACTTCATTATCCTTGGAAATGTTCAGTTTAGTTATTATGCAATATGTTTGACAAAATGCCTCATATGACAAATCTAGAAAATCTGAGCTAAATCGCAAAGTTTGAAGCCAAACTAGGGTGGGGCATTACACAAACACTCTCTAACATGCTTCAACACATCGTTTTTGAGCCCCTTCCATGAAAAATGTTCACTAACTTGCTTGTATGTCTTGTAGTAACTTGGATGACCAGCAAGTGGTGTGTCATGACATGCCCTCAAAATTCTTCCCAACTTTGATTCTAGTACAAGATAGACCCTATCTTTGTAGAGGATGAGCTCATCAACCACTTTGTACCTATCATCTTGTAACTTCCCATCCAAAATGTCAATAGCAAATGTGTTCTTGTGAAATATTCTCTCTCAATTTTTTTGATTTTTAAACCAAACATTTACAATAGAATCAATCACCCGTTACGGTTAGCATAACCAGAACATAAATGAAAGAACTCTAACCAAGAATGCGCCCTAAAACCACTTAAGGAGGAGGGGCGGGCATATGGTCAGAGGATCCCTAGGATCTACTGAACCAATAAGTACGAGATTACACTTGAAAGAGAAATATTAAACTTGACACCAAGGATGTGCACTCAAGATCCTTTGACAGGCGAGGTGCTAACATATGGTGGAGTACTACTGCTGAATTCAAATGAACAAGGTGGATAACCAGCCAAAGAGTTTTCCACGCTACCACCAAACAGTGGGGGGAAAAGATTACAAATGATTATTTCTTCTGCTGCGGCAGGCATCCACTGAAGAGTGGGGATTCACCACTTGAAGTGGGCATGAAAGATATTACAAAACAGAATTATCCACACTGGCGGTATACCATCTAGGGGTGCTTAATGTGAAGTTAATTAATTAATGCAGCAAAGCTAAAACTAAAAGAGTACTACTGTTAACAATTTTGTACAAGGTAAAAAGCTACAAATTACATTGTTCATCACCATTTTTCTAAGCACCATTTTATACAATGTTTCAGAGTTAGAGAATAATAAGAAAGAAGATAGAATATGGAAACAGCAAATGAATTGCTTTAATCTCAGAAACTGCAATTCTGGAAATGGTAATCAGCAACTACAAAAATATGTAAAATGCTTACAACTTAATCAAAATACCTCTGAATGGCGTGAAATCAAAGGCAAAGGTTAATTGGGAGATAGGCGCCCCCATTGAGACATGGAAGCAGCTCCAAAACACCTGCAATATTTAATGGCACAATTCCCAATGCATGCTAAAAAGTACAGCCCTTGAGAGGGGCGATTTCTTATTATAAAAATAACTACTTCAAAATAAAATCTGCCACTTGAAGGAGTTGGTCACCTAGACCTTAGGATTAATAATATCAATTGCACAAAACCATATAAAATTCATAGTCAGCCATGAACAAAAACAACATTCAGCTGTGTGCAAACAGCAACTGTAAAACTGGAAAATACATCAAAATTTCACCTTGAAACTCAATCTTTTAGTTTGGATGAGAAGCAACAATAATTCAATTATGTGTTATCTTGCAAACACAAAATTGAAAAAGGAACTAGGAGGTCAGCATTCCTCGAAGCATAAAATGATAAATCATTTCGACAGCATAAGTTTAGCAAAATAATGGATACCAAATGCTGGAGCCAAGCCTCAATTTTAAAGGAAGAGAGGAGACTGTTCAAATCCTCCAAGAAGGTACGCCAAAAGCCATCACCTTTTCAATTTCCAAAAAGAAATATAATTTTTCAAAAATACGCCCCACTTGAGACAATGAAGAATTAATATAAAAAACCTTTTAAATTCTTCATGTGGCGCCACCCTTAAAGGCCCCCTTTTAAAACAACTTGAAGTTAATTCCTTAGGCCAAGGGGTAACTGCGAATTAGAACCATTTGCTCAATTAATGAAGAAAACCATTAAAATAATATTTCCAAAAGGCCAAGGCAAAGTTCTGAATACTGCTACCAATGACGTGATGAACTGAAGGCTGACAACTGCTAACTGCCAAAAATAGTATTTACTATAAATAGTAAATAATGAGGAAAGATCACAAAACCTCCAAAATTGGAATCCTTTGATTCACCTCAACGAGCCTACAAGATTCCGGAATAGGCTGATGAGCCACTGACAAGGTTATTGCCAATAGGGGAACATTACATATTGGCATATTCAACAATTATAGAAACCTTCCAATCAACAAATATATCAATCATAGAGCAGAAATAAGGTTTCCTAGAGAGTGCATCAGCTACCACATTATTTTTTCCCTTAACATGCTCAATGTCAAAGTCGTAGGCTTGCAACTTACCCATTTTTATTGTCTATCATTCAAATTCTTTTGATTGAGGAAGAACTTCAAGCTGTTATGATCTGTTTTCACCACAAACTTCCCACAAACCAAGTATTGCCTAAATTTGGTCAAGGCATGCATGATGGCTAACATCTCCTTGTCAAAAGCTCTTTGTGCTGAAGGGCTCCAAGAGAAAGCTCCTTTCTTCGTCAAGTCTGTCAATTGGGCAACAAGCTATGAGAACCCCTTAACAAACCTCTTATAATAGCTGTAAAGTCCCACAAATCCCCTCAAATGTGTCAAATTCCTTGATTTAGGCTAGTCTTGTATTATCTTGATCTTCTCTTCATCCACGCTAACCCCCTAGACACTAATCGTAAATCCCAAATACAATATTTCAGTCAAACCAAACTCACGTTTAGATGACTTGGCATAGAATGAATGTTGCTCAAGTATGCCAAGCACCTCATCTATGTGCCTCAAATGATCCTCCCATGTTTTACTGAAAATCAAGATGTCATCAAAGAAGACCAACACAATTTCGTCAATTGCAAAACAAATCCCTGATTCATGCAAGACAAGAATGTGGCCGGTGCATCGGTCAACCCAAATGGCATGACCAAGAACTCATAGTGCCCATAGTGACACCTAAAATTTGTTTTGTGCACATCCTCATCTCTAACCCTTATTTGATGATACCCTAATCGTAAGTCAATCTTGGAGAAGTACACTGCACAATGAAGTTCATCTATCAACTCATTGATCCTAGGTATGGGATAGCGATTTGTGATTGTCTTCTTGTTAAGGGCTCTATAATCGATGCACATCCGCATAGTCCCATCTTTTTTCTTCACCAACACTACGAATGAGGAAAATGGTTGGAACTAGGATTTATGTGTCCCATGTCCAATAGCTCCTTAATCACCTTTTCAATCTCCTCTGTGTACCTCCTGGGATGATAATAAGGTGTAGAGATAACCAGCTTTGCTCCCTCCTCTAACTCAATCACATGCTAGAAACCTCTATCTAGTGGTAACCTTGGAGGAATTTCACTGAACACCTTACAACACTTGTCTAGGATGGATTGGATGTCAACGTGGTAAGACCTCCCATTCCTTGGATGGACTTGTATTTGTAATTAATCACTATGCTGCCCAAGCCAATTCGCCTCTACGAAAAGACCTTTCCATCCTCTTAGTTGAAACCATCATGGGACCTCGTTGGATAGGCCACAAAAAACTACCTCCTTCCCATTAGATTTGAACTTCAACTCCATGGCCTAATAGTTTTGTGTGTATTCTCCAAGTGAGTGCAACCATTGCACTCCCAAAACCAGCTTTGTCTCACCAATGCCAATCATATAGAAGTCATCCCACATCTTGTGTCCTCCTAGAGTCAACTCCAACTGATGAATCCTTTGGTTGCATGGAATAGTATACCCATCTACCACTGTGACATTAAACCCCTCAAAATCTTTTGACTTCAAACCTAACTTAGCCACCAACCCCTCATCAATGAAATTGCAGGTGGCCCCATTGCCAATCAAAACTGTCACCTTTTGTCCTTGTAAGACTCCTCTAACACAAAAAGAGTGATATCTAGGTGCTCCTGAAAGTGTTGCAAATGTGCCACCTGGATGCTCTCCTCCTTGGTCCCCATGCTCAACCTCATCCACAACAATCTTTGGTTCCATTTCTTCTACCTTAAAATCCTCATCAAAAACCACCTCTATATAGAGTATTTTCCCTTTTCCCAAACACTTGTTACCCAACTGCCATGGCTCTCTACACATGAAGCATAGATTTTTCCTTTGAAGTTCATTCTTGGATACCTTAATTTGGTTTGCCTTTGGGAGTAATGTTTTAGGTTGAGTAATACTCTTATGAGGAGGCCTATTATGCTGAATCGAAGGTGCCTTCTTGGAAAAGAATTTGTCTCTCACCACTAAATCCTCCAAATTTAGGGCTCTCCTGATGGCTTCCTACAAAGAATCTGGATCAAATTCCCTTACCAACCCCTTGAGTGGTTCAAATAGGCCCTCTACAAAGAGGACTATGAGTCTCCTCTCTGTTACATTTGGAACCATCACTGATAGCCTCTAAAAATCTGCTACATAGTGTTCCACTGTGCCCTCTTGCTTTAGTTGTGCTAGCTCCCTAAAGTGAATCTATGGGTCCTTCCTATCAAATCGCTCCATTATTCTTTGGTTGAATTCTTCTAAGGTAGTGATTGATTCATGTCCTTGGGTCACCATGCCATGATACCACCACTCGTGGGCTACTCCCTCTAGATGCAAGGTGGAAAACTTGATGGCCTCTTCTTCAAACATTGGATTCAAAGAGAAGTATGTCTCCAATTTTTACAACCATGCTCTTGTTGAGCAACTCCTCGATCCATCAAAAGTAGGTATTATAATCTTTCCCAAGCAATATTGTATATCCTTTTGGGGTTGCTCATACCTTCTCCTCCTATGCCCACTCATTGCCTTCATCTCATAGTACTCCACAAAGGACATGTCACGACAAATGGCAGCACTGAGGGCATTATATTCAACATGATATCTTGTCATTTCATCTCCTTGAGTAGGCTACTCTTCTTCCACAGGTGTTGTCTCTTCTCTTTCTAGAAATTTGGCTCTAAAATTCCTTGGGTTCAAGTTAATTGAAACCCTGTCATTGCCAAAGTTACTTCCTTCAATACCATTCCAAATACACCTACCAACACTCAGTCGTTAATTCAGGCCTCTTAGGAGTCGGACCATCTCAGCCATAGAGTCTCTCATAGTAGTCCGGAACTCCTTGCTTTGAGAAATTCTTGAGAGTTATCTTCATCTTTGTCACCCACGGCTGCCTTTTTCTTCTTCTCCCTTCGTTGATAATTTATTTCTCTATCACTCAAGCTCATCAATTTGCATCACATACCTACAAGCTAGCAAAAACAAAGGCTCTAATACCATTGAAATATCCCTAGGGTTATAATCTAGGGTTTTTTTCAATGCAACAAATTCAAAAAAATGACATCATAGTTTATAGCCAAACCTTGCAAATAATGACAAATGCAGATCTAGAAAGAATTATATATATTTGTGCAATATTGTTTGGAAATCACAGTCAAGTTACAATTCAAAAATCATAAAATTTACCAGCACCTCAAGATTGACTCCTAATCCCTTTAAAAACTTCCTAATGTGCAATAGGCACCCATTTCAAGGTCTAGGGTTGAGAGTGGCAGCTAGGATTCCTAGATCTGATTATTGCTCACAGTAATATGCAACCCTTGTGCATGTTGCCAAATCTGGGGTTTACGGCTTGGGAAGGGATGCTCCTGGGTCTAATTTACTCCACATAGACACCCTATCACAAATCTGAGGTGTGAAACCCTCGGATTTCAGCGTCCTAATGCTCCTTGTTGATGTTGGTGTTGTTGGTTGTAGGAGTTCCACTGAACTTGTCAGTAATCTCCCTATGCTGATCACTGCTGGTAGACTACAGTTTGAAGTTTGATTGGCTACTGTTGCCTAGAGTTTGACTGATTTTTTCCCAAGCCTGTTGCTTCAAGGGTTGATTTGGTATTGTTGTTGGTGGTCGCTAAGGAATTGTGACTTGTTGCTCCCTAAGTGTTAGTATGGTGGTGCGCTCTATCCTAGGTGATGTTTGGACTTGTTGGTCACTTGCAAACTAGAACAATTGATGCCCGATTGAAGATTTGACGTGATAATCGGAGCAAAGGCTGCCCTAAACAAGTCATGTAGCTTGTGAAAACCCTCTTGATATCCTTGATTCGCATCCAGATGTGGTCCAACAAGTGTGCGCTCTCCAACTCCAAATCAGATCTGCTACTACAACTTGACAATTACTCAAACCTCTTCACACAAATAAGGGTTTCCATCTTGAAAGTGTAACAACTGATGAAAATTTGCTCAAATCCTTTGATCTCCTACAACCTATGGTTATTGATGGATGTTTTCGTCCCAATCAGCAATCTGTCATAAAAATGGCAGAAGGTTCATAACAACTTGCATGCTCCAAACTGAATTTTTACCTCTTATTAATACATGTATGCCTAGGTCGAAACAAACCAAATCGGCCTCCTACAAAAATTCTTCTAATTAGTGCCCAAATTTTGAGTGTCCAGATCAAGCATGGAAAATTATTATTATTTATTTGTTTTAAATTAATTAATATTATTATTATATATTTATTATTAGTGGTTAGTGTTTAAAAACACTTTTGGGTGTTGTCAGTTGGCCTCAAGGGGTTAGGGACATGACACCAACAATCCATAAGGCACCAAACAAAAATTATTGCAGAACTTATGCAGCTTTACGAGAGAGTACTTATGGCGAAGGCTATTAAAACATCTAAGTTAAACAACTGAAAGGAACTTGTTGATGTGTCTTTTGACACACAAACTTGGGGAGCAAGTTAGTGCTCACTTGAAAGAGATTTTACTCCCGCAAGGGGATTCCTTCTTAGAGGTTTGGTTAAGTGTGAAATCTTTTAACTAAAGGCCCCCCAATAAGATGTTTGGTTATATATAGACCTATATGGACAAGTGGATATTCTACCTGGATTACTTTTTCTTCAGAATAACACCCTATATTTGTTCCTTTCGAAACGGGACTAAATCATTCTCCAAATAAGACAATGGCTAACCATTAAAATACTATTGAATGATTTGACAAGAAGCTCAAAATGACATTGAAAAAAATCTAAGCTTATTCTCAATCTAATCTAATTCAATGTTTAACCAAAATCAAAAAATGAGAAGGGTCAGGAGAAAGAAAGAAATGAGCCTGCCAATTCAAAACAAAGATCCCTAATTACCGAGTTCTCCAAGTTAGTTTCAAACCATCTAATCCATGGTCAGCCTTGACACAACCAGAAGGCAAGAATAGTGCAATCTTCAAAGGTATCACTCACACTAGACAACAATCACCATAGTTATGCACAAGTCACAGCTCAAAACACTTTAGCTTTGCTTGACATTCACCATCCAATTGTCTGCTCAAAAGTACCTATATAAACTATAGAGATTGCATTAACAAATAAAAAATAAAAAAATTGGAAAACTTAAAACGAAAGAAAAGAACTATATTAACTTAGCCAAAAGATAATGTTTTACAACCCCCTTACATAGTATCATACCCAGGTACTAATGAAATTTCCCCAGTTAGTTACAGATTAAAGCAGGTTAATTAAAACTCATAAGTAGCTTTAATAAAAAAACACAAAAGCTTGGGGTTCATCCCATAGTGTGATGGTTAAGTGGTGGCATCATTGTTGTAGCCACCAGGGTTCAAGTCTTCGCTGGGCTATTGTCATTGCACGCACTATGCCTTCGCTGATTCAATGTGCTCGCAAGCTTAACCCGCAATCCCATATTTGTGGCATCTCTGGTTCATAGCTCCAGGATAAAAAAGCGCTTACGAACCAAAAACCAAAAAAAACAAAAGCTAATAAACAGCTCTAACTGCAACAACTATTTTTAACAATAATTGAAGACCTAGTCCATCGTTTGGATGTAGGGGATAAAAGATCCCCCTAGTTCATCGTCCTTGATGACAACTCGATTATTGCAACCCTAGTACCTAGCTACCACTTTCTCAACATCAATCACTTGGGACTTTCACTTCTTGTGCATGGATGTCTTTATTCCAAATGTTTCTTGCACTGTCAAGATAACACTTTAATCACCGCAATGACAAGGTAATCATCGCAAATTTATATAAATTCAATACAAAATCCGGGAGTGGCCTTGGAATTAATACTGTTCAACAACTTGCACACAAAGCAGAATATAATGCTTAGCTAGAACTGTGAGGAAATTTGAATTTAAAATACCTGGTTTGAATTCCAAAGCAAAAAGCAATTAATTGAGCAATTTTATCACAAATGAAAGCTCAATTCATGAGGTTCATACCTTATTAACACTATGGTTATAACTTATATCTGATGTTTTGTTTGCTGGTAATCAAAGACCCTCATGCCTTTAAATCCATTGCAACATTTCTCATTGGTCACAAAAATCCTTACTAGGTCCCAGTCAAATTGGAGCACAAGAAGATCAGAGCCTTTTTGGTGCAAAAAGGAAGAGTTTCACTCCAATATAAAGTCAGATCTGATTGGTTTATTCAATCCATTTAATAAACCTTTTACCAAGGACTCACCTGGGCATGCCATGTGTATCCCAACGCCTAAGACATTCAAACCAGATTTTGTGAATATATTAGATCCATTTTATATTGGATGTCTTTTCTCTCCCAAAGATAGATCAGATTTGATCTCCAAAAAAATCATTAAATATAAAATCTAACATATCCACAAATTTATTCTTGACTTTAAAATAATATTTACTTTCTACCTTGATTTAATTGACCTTAACTGACAAATTTTCTCTTCCGGATGTCACCTTGCCAATAAACTGGATAATATATAAATATCAAATCCAAGAGCATATCAGACCCCTCTTTGAAGCATTTCTCTCTTCTTTCCATCGGTATTACTTTCCCTCCAATATCTATTTTTCATAAAAAAATTAAGTCCACTATATACAAGGTTTTATTTTGTTTTATTTGCCAGTTCAGCCCACTTCTTTTAACTCTTCAATTTATCGAGTTGTTCATCATAGTTATCCCTGTAAAACTACCCAACAAAAGACAAGTTTTTTAAAATTTTCATCCCAGCCTATAATGTGATATTGGATGCAATCCTTGGATCAGACCTTGATTTGCAAATTGGACACCTTGTTCCTCTCATCAAGGATAGGATATGATTTTTTTAGACCATGTTGTATAAAACACCGTGTTCACAATTTTCCTTATTTATTGGATAATGATTACTTGTATTTCATAAGTTTTTTAATAATTTATGACCAGCTATGATTTTATATTTAAGTCCCCAAGTTTTCTTAATTTTCTCCCAGAAGCGATACTTTATAGCCTAGCTACTATATGTTGGAATCAGATCTGTGTGAGCATATCAAGGGCTTTTGGGATCAAACAAAACCTGGATACATTCCATCAGAATATCGGTCGCAAAATGGGAACTTTCCTCTAAGAGTATGTTGTGGCCTTGTTACCACAACATAATATTTGTGCAATAAGTCAAAGAATGTTTTAATACTTTCCTATAGATATCCACCTGCCACCTTCCCTGATGTAAGAGCCCTACCCTGTTTTGGACTTTATTTTTTTTCTGATTTGTGAGTGTTGACATTTCGTCAAACATTTGGCATGCATATGTTCTGTGATAACTTTTGTGCTAATTTCTTTGGTGCAGATTTGATAGATTTAAATGCAATGAACTCATATACCATTCACTCTTGTTCTATGATATTCAGAAATAAGACAAGGAATATATATCCTTTGAACAATATTATTATTTTTTGTTAAAATATGGACTAGTGTCTTATAACAGATCACAAAAGAAATATAGATAAAAACTCTGACCTAATTAAATCACCGACATTTGCCCATAGTTATATGCTGGAAGCGTTGTCAACAAGTAGAGCAGCAAGTGGGGGCAGGGGCCCTAGCTCGATTGGCTAAAGCATCCTGTTGTAGGCAAGAGGTCGCGAGGCCCCTGTCCCCATGGTATTGGATGGTGTGCCGCGCTAACGTCACTGGTCACATGAAAAAAGCTTACCAGGCGCACTACAGTTTATAGGGGGGACTACCCGATTCCTGCAGTCTAAAAAAAATAGAGCAGCAAGTGTATGGTTTGCGACTGGAATAAAGAGCACAAACTCCTATGCCAAAGCTAATAGCTATCGCCCAAACTCCTATGCCAATCTGCATGTGCTAGCGCCAGCCACCATGACTTCGATAACCATATAAGGGGCTCCCACTAGTATCACGACTTCTTTCAGCACTCATGACCTATCTTTGCTAGCAGCGACCATTGTAAAAAGCTTCCAACCAGATGATAACTATTGATTTGTCCACGTCCAGCTGGGAGAATACCATACACAGCCCAAGGAAGATTCACCAGCCCCAATGTTGCTTCTTCTAAGGCTCACAACTTTATCTACCCTCACGTCAGGCTCAGAAAATAAGCAACCAGCAGTCACAAACTTTCAACCTATGGCATCCACATTCAATTTTAAACTCCAGGCATTGTATCTTAAAATGCCATGCCCAACTTGCAAATTAAACAATGGCAACCAGCACAAAACATCTACTATCAAACCATGGTGTCCAATTCTTCTTGCCAATCTTTCAATCTTTCAAACTCTGTAGTTTGTCTTGCCTGCAAGACATCACAAGCATGAAACCTATGTGATTCCACCTGCAATCAGCTAGGGGGGATATCTCACCACCAAAACTGATTTTCCGTAGGGTTTTCGTCCTAGGGTTTTGCTCCAACAAGAAGCTGCAAATCCACAATAGAGAGAAATAAACAAGCCTGAGCAAATGAGCTCTCCAATTCACTTTTATATTTTCCCCTAGAACATTCTCAAAAAGCTTTTCAAATTCCTGCTTTTAAATATTTCATTAAAGTACATTAATAAAGTGACATTTAATATTTCCTTTTAATTTTCACTTAAGTCACTTTATCAAATTAATTAAAATGAAGTTATACGTAAAATATCACTTTATTGGACAACTTTAAATAATTAATTTAATTCATTCCCTTAAATTCTGACATTAGCCTATGGTAATAATATAGGCTAACCGAACTCTTCCAACTACTCCTCAAAAGGAAACATTACACCAAACTTCTCACAATTCTTTCAAGGTTCTTTGAGAGGGTTCCAATAAGAGAATGGAAATTAAGAAATCTCCACATGATATGTTTATATATCAATTATATGTTTATATATATGAAATATTTTTTCCTTACATATAAACAAATGTTGCTTTGTTGATACAAAAAAAAAATTAAAATCAATAAATTGTATCTTGAAATCACTTCTAATTTGTTTTAAGGGTTCCAACTTGTAGATCTGTTCAGTTCTGTAGTGAGGAACATTCCTGTAGACATATCCTATATTATGATTAATTAGTCAACTGATCCATGACTTTAAACTAAGATATATGCTTTGCAGATTATGACATATTATTTTAAAATGTTAGCTTTCGGAAATGTTACAATTCTTAACTAGAAAAGTCAATTTGGGCAACGCTACTATATTTATTTTTCAGTACTGAGAGAAAATAGAAAAGAAGTGATAAAAAGCAGTAGACGTTGCACCTATCTGCTTCCCTTTCCTAGTTTATTCTCTAAAGTGCCTACAACATGAAGGAAAAAAGGCAGAACACGGGAAAGAAAACATACCAAAAGGTTGTAACAAATCAATTGAAATTCCTGCCACAGGGACACCCCAAAACCACCATGCAAATCCCAGGTAAATGCAGACCTGTATTAAAAAATGCAGCTTATGATTATGAGAGGAATAGAAGCTTGTACACACAAGTAAACAGAAAATGTAATCAATATGACATATTTATGTTTGCCTGTTATATTTATATAATGCTTGCCTTTAAAACGTTCAGGGCAATGGTCTGCAGATTATATGACAAGAATTTATCCTTGGAGAACTTCTGTCTAACTGGAAAAGAACAGAATCTGCTTAATAGATTATAAAATAGCACTAAATTGAGACATGAGAAAGGTAAAGTAACTATCATAAGACATAGTCTATCAAAAATTCCTCAAGTATCAATCAGCTAATGCCTTAGCAAAATTTACACTTATGGCAAAATAACGCCTAATATGCATTTTTTGTTTTTCACAGGACAAGTGACATCAACTCTAGATGAGCAGTGATATAAACAATAAATAATGCTTTTTGAGAGAATAACTGTAATCTATGAAAGATTTCAAGATGCACACTTCAAACTTTAAAAATAAGACAGGTCAGTCTTATTTCAAAAAGTATTATACTTTCAAGAAGTTCTTTCTCCTTGGCTGCAGCAGCCCGCCTGAGCATAGCAGCTTGTGCAAATGTGGAAGGCCTGTAATCATGCTCAGTTGCAAAAATTGTCTTGTAAGATACAGAATCATTGAAACAAAAAAGGATTCTAGTTACCTTGAAATCAAATCTTCAAGAACATACAAAAACACTATATCTCAAGAATACAAGAATCAGTGTCATTGTCTGTTTAATTACCACAATCCAGTTTAGATTTCAACCATATTCAATAATAATTTCACTTTCATTCTTCAATACTCTAGATAATAAAAAAAGAAAATAAAAGACACTCAAATAGGATATTGCTGGAATTGAATGAACAGTATTTCAATCATTGAAAACATAATACCAAATGAGATTGAAACCCAAGTACCACAAAATTTGAACAATTCTCATAAGAGGCGTATGCCAAGTTTGCAATTTTGTTAGGCTGTGACCCTAAGCATTCACATTTTAACTTTACCTTCCTATAATTCCATTCAATGATATGGGCATAATCTGGATTTCATGCCTTGATTTCTTGTGAGCCTTAGGCATGTGGGGCTGGAGCACTATCAGTTGCCCTCCATATCATCCAATCAAACACCAACTTTCATTAATGGCAGACTGCCCCATCATTAATCTCTAAATCTAAAGCTTGGATTGCAATGTACACTCAAAGGATTTATCAACTTCATGGCATGGTCTAAAATAATCCATAATGCCTTCCCCAAGCCTTATTATGTGAATGGGGAATTGACCTAGTACAATTATGATGTCTATTAAATACTAAAATAGCAAATTGACATCACTATAATAGGTTAAATGTCATGATCTTCAGTGAATAATATTTCCTTTGGCTGATAATAACTGAGATTACAGTTAATTAATTAATGAGGGAAAACCTTAGAAAGATAATTAAAATTTGATCTTGACCCCCTTCCCTCCCTGTTCCTTTGCCGCCCCAACACACACTTCTGAGAATGGGAAATATTTAACAAACAGCTCAAGTGAAAACAACTCTAGCCTTATGTTGGTGTTTCAATTAGCACCTCTGGAGTGCTTATTGGAAACGGACAGCTATTGCAAGTGTTATAGTACTGCTCTTCAAATAATAGAGAGGAAGATCTCTCTTTGTTGATGTTCTACATAAAAAAGAGGTACTAAAGTTCCTATCTTTTTTACTCAGCGGCAAGACACAAGGATGCATAAACACAATGCGCCATAGCTAAGCTTTTATCTGGTTTCTACAAATCTTAACTACGACTAAACTAGCTTCTAAACTATCCTATCTCCTCAAGATTAATAGAGCATGAGGGCATAGGAGCGAAATGGATGGGTTGGATCACTTGAATCCGCCATCTCCGTAGAATATGGCCGAGGCTCTAAACTCTCAGATACATGCTGGGATAAGGTTCTATACAAGCAAACACTCTTTACGGTAGGTTGGATCTGAGACTTGCCAAGGAGGAGGAACCCCTGTCTGAGGTATAGGCTAGGAAACAACATATTAGAAACAACAAGGTACGAAGATATGGATATCAAGATAACTAAGGAGGAGGAACCCCTGTCCGAAGTGTAGGCTGAAATCCAGATCTTTAAACAACATCAAATGATCGCAATCGATGACAAAATATCCAAGGAGGAGGAACCCCTGTCCGAGGAGATTGAAACAATAAACTATTAAGAACAAAGACATTGGATCAACTCAAATCTTAGATCAAACATGCATGCGCCATCTAATTTTCTTCTTCAAGCTTTTCCAATGAATTACAAAGGTTGGGACAGCAAAGGCACGAAATCATGCACACTTGCGATCAACCAACTAACTCTCATCCAAGAGTGAACAAATACAACTTTGCAAACTTTCTGGCAACAATGGCGCAACAATTTTGTGTAGTAAATAAAGGTTAAACAAATAATGAGCCCAAGGCTCTTATTTATAGAAACTCAAAGGAGTAGGCAACCCTAAAATCTCTTTGAGTTAACAATCAGTTCTAGCCAATCAGCAAGAATTATTCCTATGTCTAAATGTAGGTGAGCAAGTAGTTAACTGGAAATCTACTTAAGTTAACTGAAACTAAACAAAAGTTAAACTGGAAGTCTACCTCAGTTGACTGAAACCTAACTATAAGTGAACTTAAATTACAAATGTGTAGACATCCACGTTTAGTGGAGATCTAAGATCCATTAATAGTGGAAGTCAATTTAGACATCCTTAATTAATGGGATCTGACATGCATGATCTGTGGGATCTGGAGTTAACTTGGAATGAGGCATCAAGTTAACTCTTGTCACCATTAATGCTATTCTGGAGGGTAGGACGTCTTTTGTGGGTGTTTTACACCTCATCACCTTTGGTCAACAGTTCTTCTAATCATCTGTTGACTTCTTCATACAGAGATCGTCACATGCCTCAACTGTCAGTGTTAGCAACTTGATGTATGTATCTCCTTCATTCTATTTCCATTAGGAGGGCTACTCCTTGTCTTTTTGTCCGTGTTTCCACTTTGACGTGGAAGGTAGTGTAGTATTAACCGATGGCGGCTCTGTATTGTGGATGACTACCTTCCGCGTTCTTTTGCAGCTTTATGTTTTTTGATGTTTTCTTTGATCTTTCTCAATAAAAGAGTGTTGTATGATGAAACCGCGAAGTTTGACTACAAACACTCCAGCCGTGAGAAATGCACATGAATTCGCTGCACACATATAATTCCAATGGGTATCAATCCTCTAAACTAGCCTTGGAAGACTATCAGATATACGAGGTGAAACCATTATGGAATCTGTGGACTTGTGTCTATGCTTGTCAATCTATCCAAATTGACTTCTAGGTGTGCCCGACACAGATCAATGTCATTCGTTTTCAGTAAATCATGGAGTAAGACCATTTTGGCCTTGTATTCATCTTGGGAGAACTGCATTCTGAAAACCTTGAAGATTGACTGTGCACACGACACTGTTCAGACAACATTTTCTGGAACTGCTAAAATAGCCCTGCCGAGGCAACTTTTTAGGAAAAATTCTAATACGTGGGTTTTGTCGAGAATGATTTTCTAAACAAACCTGGATCGTCAGAAATTTGAAAAAATGAATTTTTGTATGGCATGCAAGAGCCCTTTGGCAGTAGAGGCAACAAGGCACTAGAAAATGATTTTTCTCGGAAAAATCCAACACATGGGTTTTGTTTGTACTTTAACGCTGAACAAACCCAGTTTGTCTGTTTTTCAAAATTATGACTTTTTCCAGAAACCCTAAAAAATAGGGGGGGCAGTAGGGCTACTTTTTCTAGAAAAATCTAACATGTGGGTTTTGTTGAAAAAGCTTTGTTGATCATACCCAATTGGTCAGATCTGTGATTATCTATTGTTTTCTTGGACATGCAAGAATATCTAAGACAAGAAAAGAGGAAAAAGCTATGCTCCACAGGGTTTTGAGGACGGCGAGAACCTAGTACGCCGGGATGAGTTTTTGGTACGGGGGTACTTTTGGGTCATTTTTTAGGGGACGGCTGATAAAAAAATAGGGAAAGTTTTAAAAATATAGAGAAATTTCAAATGCTCATAGCATAACATTGATAAAGCATTCATTCTAGACATTGTATAAGCTTATTATATATCATTAGACTTGAATTGAGATTTCACATGAGAATCGACAAACAAATTAACAGAATTCAAATTCTTTTCATTATCAATGTGCATACATATCATATAAGAGTCTGATAATTATAACCAAAATGCCCAAAGGCTCCAAGTCTCAACTATGAAATGACATGATAAACATAAAACTAAGAAAATATATCGCTGTCTAGTGTCCCTAATCAGCAAAAGGCAGGTCTAAATCAGCATCGCCCTCGTCATCGCCATCGGAGCTCGAGTCTAAGTCAATGTCAGTGTCCATGTCAATAGAAGGATCTACCTCAGCCAATGGAACCCCAACCAATCCCTCCTGTGCATCCTCATCCTCAATCTGCATAGCATCTTCAGGATTAACATCCCATCGTAAGGCTGGAGTCTGACGATACTCACTAGACTGGCGATCTTATAGCCACAAAGCCCTGTGTATTGCCACCAACTTCTCCGATTGTCTAGAGGTAAGGCAGTTCCTCTTGACTAATTGGATGAAGCTATATGTGGACCAATTCCTCTCAGCAGCAGAGGAACTGGCAACCTGTGAAAGAAGACGAACGGCAAGTAATCTCAACTCTAGTGCATCCTTCCCATGCCACGTCCACCATCCAATAGGGTCGGTTTGAGCCAATGTAGCTCTATCCATCCTCGCCTCTAGTTTGTCGAAGGTTGGACCACGAAGATTGGCAAATGCAAGCCACTGTGTGCGAAGTATAGTAGATTCCTCTGAAGTATACATTTTTGTAAGGGCTTTCATGAAGCCTTCTTTCACCTCTTCATCATGAGATGGAGCCACTCTCCCAGGTCTCGGTGCATACCATTTTGGATTGAGAGCATAGGCTGTCATATGTAGCGGGGTGTTCATAATGTCCCACCGTTGCGTCACAATGGACCTAAGATGCTCCTCATAAAATGCCAAAGTAGGGTCCTTGCCATAAATTGCTTGCTTGACCTGTCCAAGCATACTATCAAAGGTCTCATAAATCTCTCCAAGGCTAGGAGAGTCAATATCAGCATATCTAATCACTTGCACAATAGGCTAGATGAAGGAGCATACATATCTGCAAGTGCAAACAAGTTACAAAAATTAAAATCAGCTAGCCTATAAATATTAAATAATAAATTGAAAATCAGCAATAATAAAATTATGAAATAATTCAAATAAATAATAAAATCAGCAATGCCAATTTTCTTAACTCATTGTGGACCACCAGTCATCATCAAGGATTTTTTGTTTCTCCCTTTTTCCCTCTGGTGTGCTTGACTCATGCCATCTACCCCACTCTACATTGACCACCATTATTTGTAGAGCCTCTTGGATCTCAACCATCCTCTCCAATAAAATGAAGTAGCTGGCATATCTAGTCTCCACGGGCTTGAGGAATTCCTTCCTCGAAAATGTTTTGAACAAAGCAAGTGAAGTCTGATGGTTGCAAATGAACATTTGCACCTCTCTAGCCTCTGCAACCACTACCTTCACCCAATCTATCTTCCCAATGTCTTTCAAGGTATTGTTCAATGCATGCACACAACAAGGGGTCCAAAAAATGTGCTTATAAGCACTCTCCACCATCAATCCAGCTGATTTACACACACGGGCTGAATCGGTCACTACCTGGCAATGGCATATCATCAAGTTGATATGAGATTAGTATAGATATCAATTTAATAATTTAATAATTTTTTTAATTTATAGATGATGTCTCACATTCCAAATCAAAAATAAGAAAGAAAGAAAATCAAAATGTGAATTTGTGATCAATACCTGCACAACATTAAAGGCTCCAACCTCCTCTATAGCATCTCTCAAAATCTGAAATTGGAAGGTTGCATCCTTCCTTTTGCTCGAACAATCTATAGCTCTAAGAAAATAAGAGCCTATTGTACTAGTCACAATAAGATTGATGAGTGGCCGATGTTTGATATCGGTCCACCCATCCATGACTATGGAGCAGCCATCTATCAGCCATGTTTGTCAAAATACTCACCTTGGAGTACTCTTTTATCAAGTAGAGTGGTGCGTAGCTTAGTTTCTCCAGGTGGAACATATGAGGGACCAGCAGCTATTATATCTTTGCACATTTTTTTAAAATATGGTGAACGTGAGACATGAAATAGTATGGCATTACCATAAAAAAACTTGGCAATAGAGGAATCAGCCCCATCTTTTACTGTAACATTAAACATATCAGCAACATGCATACTTCTTTTCTTTCCTCTAGTAGAATCCTCCCCCACATGAGATTGAGAAGTTGAAGCAACATCCACAGATGGTGTAGGCATTCCCATACTAGGTTGCAAACTCTCAATTGAAACCCCTTTCTTTAATGCCTCCCCTTCCATATGCAATCTAGTTGCCTCAATTTTTTCTTGTTGGGTTATTTTTCTACACCCTTTCACCCCTTGGCCACCAATCCACAAAAGATGGCAATAAACTCTCGTATAGCTGCCATAGTATTGTTTGTGGCACAAATGACACTCCCATAATCTACTACCCCCCGAATTTTTTTTCTTATCTTTATCAACTCTTGTTGTAAATTGTAGTAGAGGCTTTTTGGGGTTAAATGGGCCTTTTGCCCATTTTTTGAGGGTTTCAGATGGACATTCAAATCGGTTTGAACTTGCTGAACCTACTCCACTCCCACTCTTTGAACACCCCCCAATGTTTGCAGTTGCACTATTTCTAGGTCTATTTCTTGTTCTTTGAGTTTGAGTTCTTTCTTGCATTTGAATTTCAATATCATGATCATCACTTTAAATATCACTGCTGCTACTCATGATTGTTTCTTAAATTCAAAGAGCTGCAAGTTGAAAAAAAAAATTAAAAAAAACCCACAATGCCCTTCTTATGTGTTGAAAAACTTAAAAAAATCTTGCAAAAATTAAAAAGAAATAGCAAATACAAAAAAAGGATGAAAAACATACCTCTAATATGCTAAAATGATGCCCTAAGCTCCTCTCCAACCTATTGTTTTCTCCTTCACTCAGCTGCTCCTCTTTTGCTTTCCTTCACTTCACAATGGAAAAGTAAAAATGAGTTACTTTTTCTCATTTTGGAGCTTAATTATCACTTCCATTAGGTCAAGTGTGATGGGGCATCCCCTGTGGGCCCGCCTATAGCTTTATTTTTATAAAAAAACTCTGACTTTTTTTTAAAAAAGCGTTTTTTTTTTTTTGTTGGGTCGTAGGGTACTGCTAGCTGTACCTGATATGGTCAGGGTACGGCTAGGCAATACCGGGTACTGCTAGCAGTACCCAAGTCCTCTATTTTTTGGCAAAAAGTCCCCTAAAAGTACTCAAGTCCCCATTTTTTTGGCAAACCGTCCCCTAGAAGTACCGGGTACTTGGAGGGCAAAGGGGCACGGCCAGGGTACGTTTCCTAGTCGTACCCACATCCCCGTTTTGTACCCGGTACAGGAAACGGGTAAAAACCATAAGGGACACGTTGTCGTAGAGCATAGGGAAAAAGACAAGAAGAATTTTGGAAGTTATCAACTGCCTCTCTAGATCTGTTGGAAAATTATGCCTGCAGATGCAACTTCTGATACACTGTCCCTCTGTGCAACTGATCTTCAAAAATATGAATGGTGAAAACCCCTCTATCAGATCTTGAAAAAGACGTCTTGGAGAAGAAAATACTATTCTTGGCTCCTCAACCTGCAAAGAAATAATGAAGAATGGATGCCTAGATGCTTTGATATGTCAATTTGGAGTTGCAAGCATCAATTGGGCATCCTTAACCTGATTTAGCCTGATCTGGAGTTCTAAAAGCTGATTTCCACTGATTGTGGGACGTCTGGCCACTTTTGCCTCCAAAATCTCTTAACTCAAGTCAACAAATCACTCTTTGACTTTTTTAGGCGTCCTTGAGTTTGAACACTTTTTTATCATTTTTTATGCTAAAGTGCCTTTGTTCGATCCTTACTCCCGGTCATTCAATTGATCTTTAGTTGATGCTGACAGATTCACTGTTGAGATGGAACAGCCCTGATTAAATGTGCCTGGGAGATGAAAAGCTCAAAGACTAAATCTGATGCCTTCCAATCAGGGGCGCCTTTCCTCAGCAAGGGCTCTTTTGGCTTCAGACTTAGTCAATTTCTTAACTGTTCTTCAATTTCATCATTTTGACCCTCCGTGTTCTGATTCGAGATCACTGCTAACTGGTGAGTCTGACGATCGCGCCAAAACATGGGGTGGATAACCAGCTCAGTCCTGGAAAGGATGACTGGTATCTCAGCTCTTGAAAGTTAGTTTGGGTCCTTCAAAAGCTTGGGCGCCCCTGACCAGCAAGGGCGCCTTTGGCTTTTTGACTCATGATTTTCATGTTGTCAACCTTCAAGAGTGGCCCCAGTTTGATCTCGGTTGTCAGCTGTCAGATTACTCTGTTGTCTTTGTTGACGTTGTTGTTGTTGATATCGATCGTAACAGAGAAGATCATCCTAGAGGTAACTAAGCTCATAAGCTACATCTGACTATCCAAAAAGGTGGGCGCCTTTCTTCAGCAGGGGCTCTTTTGACCAACACTTTGCCAATTTCTTAGCATCCTCTCTTCAGCTTTCACCGTTAGGTGTTTTCCGCTTGATCTTTGCCTCTGATTGCTTGACAGGTCTTGTGGACGCGTAGTTGGATGATCGTGAAGCTAAGAGAGCTGAGAAGATGCCATGTATACATCAGTGGTTGGAAACTTCATTAGGTGCCTTAGATTCAAGGGCGCCCCTAGCCAGCAGGGGTGCCTTTGCTTTGTTATGCATTGATTTTCACTCCATTTGGCATGCTTGAATGATTAACTGAAATATACTTTCAATTTTTTGATTTTTAAACCAAACATTTACAATGTAACCAAGCACCCGTTAAGGTTAGCATAACCCAAAACGTGCATGAAAGAACACTAACCAAGAATGCGCCCTAAAGCCACTTAAGGAGGAGAGGCGGGCATATGGTCAGAGGATCCCTAGGATCTACTGAATCAAGATTACAAGATTATACTGAAAGAGAGAGATTAAACTCAACACCAAGAATGTGCACTCAAGATCCTTTAGCACTCAAGATCCTTTAACAGGCGAGGTGCTAACATATGGTGGAGTACTAATGCTGAAATTGAAATGAACCAAGGCGGATAACCAGCCATAAGGACTTTCCACGCTACCACCAAACAATGGGGGGAAAAGATTACAATATTAATACTTCTGCTGTTGCGGCAGGCATCCACTCAACAGTGGGAATTCACCACTTGAAAGTGGGTATGAAAAAAGATACAAATGTTTATTCTCCACAGTGGCGGTAAACCAACTAAGGGTTAAAGTGTTTGCATTAGGAAATCACAAGTAAATGCAGTAAGAATAATGACTGGATTAGTACTACTAAATCTCAGCCTTACAATAAAATAAATCTGCAATTTCCATATGTTACAATGATATAATCAATGCAAACTATTGAAGAATGTTTATTACAATATATAATCTTATCACCAAGATATAAGCCAAAAATCAGAACTGAAACAAATCTGATATGACGAACAGCAAACTGAAATTCTGAACCAGCAATCAATGATAATACCAAAATTCTCATAACACCTTTAAAAATACCTCCAAATGTTTTGAAATGAATTGCAAATGCATACTAGGAGGATGGCGCCCAAAATCAATCATTGAAACCGCATCAATGGGTCACCAATATTCAAGCCCGAACTCCAAGACACTTCCAGCAATGGTACAGCCTTCTAGGGAGGTCGACCTTGCATTAAATATTCAAATCTGCAAAATAAAATCTGTAACTTTGCCAAGAGGGTCGCCTTTAGCCTAGGAATAGATTGCCTCAATGCCCAGAAGCAAATTAAATTCATACAAAAAGTTGTATATAAAAATCTCCTTCAGCCAAACAATAACCAGCAACTTGAAAATTGGAAATATCTCACCAAAACTCTACAGTAATGCTCAATATGTACTTTTGGATGAAGCACACTCTCAATCCATCATCTAGGGAACCATAGTTTCAGGCCCGAAGAGTGGAATAGAATTGCTAAGCTTTCCCTTAGCCGGATTCTGGATTTCAAACCAGCAGCATAACTTTGCTTTCCAAAACATAACATAATCAGCTCTCCACAATGCAGCAATATATAAGTTTCAATGGGCAAATGAAACACTTTGAATTCCAAGAAGTTGAATCACTTCAACTTCCCAAGGGACGCCCTTCAACCATTCACTTTATTGTGAAATAATAAAACATTATTTCTCTTCCCTTTAGGCGTCCATTTCTATTTGCAACAATAAAGCATTTTAATAAATCATTAAATGCTCAACATGACCACATAATGTCCCCTCTTTAAAACAACATGAAGTTATCACTCCTAGGCATGGGGGTACAACTTAAAAACATGAAATTAACTAAGTATAACACTTAGTCCAAGGAGATAACCAAAACCAATGCCAATACTGAAACTGAAGGATTACCACAATTAGCATGATGACCTGAGCTGAACTACAGATGACGATACTGCCAAAATTAGACTTACTAAAAATAGCCACTGCCAAAAATAGTAAATTCACTTCAACTCAACAGAAAGCCAAACTGATCGGCCACACTGAACTGCAAAAGATTGAGTTGTTGCTAGAGTGATACTGCTATAAATATACTTACCAAAAATAGCATATTGCTATAAATAGTAAGTTTGCCAAAACCACATCTATATGCCAACTGAGCAGTATCATGACTTACTATAAATAGTAAGTGTTCCCATTCTGCTTAGCCTACGAGTTTCTGGAAATAGGCTAAATCCAATTGTAGAGCGTAGGGCTAAATCGGGGACATTACATTAACAGATGTTGTCTTTTCATATGTCTCGCAGGTTGATAAATATATTCACTGTGGAGCTAAGCTGATGTCGGAGAGATTACTCGAAGACGAGCTTGTTCAACAGATGAGATTTGAACCATCTAATTCAAGGGCGCCCCTGCCTTCCCTCATGTTTGATTGCCATTTTGATGGCTCTTGCTTTACAGCCACATCTGTATGCCAACTAAGCAGTATCATGACTTACTATAAATAGTAAGTGTTCCCATTCTGCTTAGCCTACAAGTTTCTGGAAATAGGCTAAATCCAATTGTAGAGCGTAGGGCTAAATCGGGGACATTACATTAACAGATGTCTTTTCATATGTCTCGCAAGTTGACAAATATATTCACTGTGGAGCTAAGCTGATGTCGGAGAGATTACTCGAAGACGAGCTTGTTCAACAGATGAGATTTGAACCATCTAATTCAAGGGTGCCCCTGGTCAGCAAGGGCGCCTTCCCTCATGTTTGACTGCCATTTTCATGGCTCTTGCTTTACAGCCTTTCCTGACTTCACTCGAGTTCGTCTTTGATTGATGAATCAGATGACTTAGCTCGACAATGCGTTGGAAAGCCAACAAGAACATGGAGAAGACGACTGCCTTGGTGAAGGTTGATGACTGCTTTTGATCTATTGAATTCAAGGGCGCCTTTCTTCAGTAGGGGTGCCTTTTAGGTGCAAGTTCATCATTTGCTTTGAAAAACTTTATCTCTTCATGCTTCACGTTCGTTGTGCATCGTGACTTTCTTGAGCATTGTTGTTAACGATGTAGACACGTGCATCCTTGCAATCACCTTCATCATGCTACGTGTACAGGTGTTGGAAAAATGACTAAGGCATTCAACTACACAGCCTTCTTGGTAGCAAGGCATTCATTTTCCAAACTTAGTCAATTTTCAGCATTTTCCACTTTTGAAAATCCCCTTCATGAGATAGCATATTTTCGGAGCATTTCCGCCATGGTTTCTTTGTTGAAGCTTTTGAAGCTTAACTTTCAGCACCTGGTACTGGCCAATTTGCCATTAATGGCTGCGGAGCTCCTAACTTTATTCCTGAAAAATGAAAAATAGACCCACCAAAGTAAAACTAACTTTTTGGTGATTTTGACTTGACCAGTGTGATTGTGAAGTCAATTCATCCTATCAAAATCATTTTCAAAGAATTCTGCCAAAGTACTATTTTGAAGGGTTTCCCTAAAAAATAGGGGCATGAAACCCTAATTTTCATTTTTTTTGGAAATTTACACATATGTTCCTTGATAGAAACCCACAAAAACCTTATGTTTGTTTGACCTAAAACAAACTTTTGATGGCATTTTTACATGATTTAGCTCAATTTAAGCAGAATGCCAAAAATTTATTTTGGGTACAACACCTTAACAACTTGTAGGATACTTGGAAAAAAACATCATATAAATCTCCCCTTTCCCAATTGTTCAAACTACACCCCTAAACATTATAAGGTACAAATTGTGTATCACTTAAGCATAGGAGCAGTCTTTGCCTTTCATGCATAAAAAGGGGTTCTCTTGGACCAAAAGATTAGATGAATACAGTTAGCATGTATAGTTTGGAAAACTAATCTCCACATATAATGTTAATGCATTCTTTGAGTTTCTGGAGGAGATCAACTTTAATAATGGTGAAGAGTTTACTGGAAGCCGTTCTTATTGTCTATTATTATCTTCCAGGGCTATATTTGTGAGTCTATCTCCATTTTGTTTGGCAATATAGTAGATTTAGGAAATTTCTTCATACATGTAATGCATAGTTCCACGGGGACGTGTCCCCCCCAAAAAAGGAGCCGTCTCGGAGACGGGGACGTTTCTGAGACGCAGAGACGTCAAGGAAATGTCCCCCCGTCGTCCCCTCGCCATCTCCTCGTCCCTTCGCCGTCTCCTGAACGTCTCCTTCGAAAGGAGACTTCGTCACGTCTCAGAGTCTTCTAGACGTCTCCTCTCAGAGTCTTCTGGGTGTCTCCAAGACTCCAAGTTTCCCACGTCCCCCATTAAATAATGATTTTTTTTTTTAAAATTAAAAAACACAAATTTAGTAATACTAAAGTCAATGTAAAATTAAATTAAAGTTTTTAACTTTTTTCACTTCCTGTTTTATTTTTCATTTCACCTGAGCGTGCCTGTGCAAGAAGCAACTGCATTTGGACTAAGAAGTGTTGAACAAGAAGTGAAAGGAGAGCTCAAGATTTTCGACTTCAAGTCTTCAAGGGCATATCAGATATTTTGTTGCTTTGATTTTTAGCTTTAAGTTTTTTTTTTTTTTTTTTCATTTGAAAACCCACGGCAAGGGCAACGCGGGTTGGAACTTGGAAATGGACTCAGGACTGTGGAACGAAGTCGCCTCTTCCATGAGCTGACATCCCTTTGAGGGATTCGTTCAACAGTTCCAAACTTTAGAGTTCTAAGTTCACACTTCACAGTAAATTTTATTTTTGAAATAAAAAATTTATAAAATAATTTAATATTAATAATTGTGTTTAGTTTTTGTTTTATCAATAAATTTTATTCATATTATAAGTTATTTTATAAATTTAATATTTCTAATCATTGGTCTACAAAATGTGGAAGCATAGGCAGGCCTTGATGCATTCAATCAAACAGTTCACATGCCTTGCCTGTGCTTCCACATTTTGATGCATTCAAATTTCCGTCAAACAATTTACATCTCTTGCCTGTGCTTCCACATTTTGCAGACCTTGATGCATTCAGTCAAACAATTCACATGCCTTGCCTATGCTTCCACATTTTGCAAACCTAGGACCAGACCACATTTCTTATGCATATCTTGCAATATTGCAATCCATGAGACCACATTTCTTTCAAGTTTCTATGTTTCAGTTTATAGCTCTGAATTTTTTTTTACATCGTAGGTCTGATTATTTTTTAACATTGTTTTTGCAGCATCATCATCATAATGAGTTCACACAACAGAAGTGGTGATGAACCAGAAATTCAAAGTGAAAATGATTCATCAGATGATCCTGACTTTCAAATAGGAGGGGAGGCTATGGGTGAAGTTCAACCACAAGTTCCACAACATGGCTCAGCCGCAAATACTCAAACTACAAGTTCCATTGGCACTAAAGATAATAGCTGCCCTTCAGAAATCCTTCAAGAATGGGCCAAGGGCCTCTTTGATCCAAAAAAACCTTTAAAACAATTTGCATCCAAGGTAGCAACAAAGCCTGGGGCAACTGGGGGCACTAGATTATGGAAGTGTGACATGTGTGAGCTTACATGGTTTGGCAGCATTACAAGAACTAATGCACACTTTCTTCTTATTCGAGGCAAAAGTGTAGATGTATGCAAAGTTGTGGCAAGTAACTTGAAGTACAGGGCAGAAATTTTAAAATTATGGGGTTGTAATGAGGATGAAGTGCCTCCATCTGCTACATTGCCACATAAGAGTTTTGGTGATCAAATTTCAGCAATGTCTACTTCTACTTTACAGAGTCAAAGGCCACCAAATCCGTTAAGTTTAAGTGCAGCAGAGCCTAAGGGGAAACGTAAGATGGCATCTTCACAACCTTTAGCAAATTTATTCAATGTGCAAGCAAAGGATGAGGCAGATGATGCCATTGGCAAATTATTCTTTGCCAATGGCATTCCATTCCACGTGGCTCGCTCTCCTTATTATAAGGAAGCTGTGTCAAAGATAATAAGGGCAGGACAATCATATGTGCCACCAGGGGAGAATAAATTGAGGACAACAATCTTGGATCAAAACTATTCCAAGATTAATATTTTGATGGAGAAGATGTAGAGAACCTGGGTCACAAGTGGATGCAGCATAGTCATGGATGGGTGGACGGACATTAGGCATCGTCCACTCATCAATATCATCATCAAATCTGTAGCAAGCCCTTATTTCCTTAGGGCTATTGATTGTTCAAGGCATAGCAAGGATGCCCATTATCAATTTCAGATCCTCCAGGATGCTATAGAGGAGGTTGGACCACAAAATGTAGTGCAGGTAGTGACAGATGCGGCCCATGTGTGCAAAGTTGCAGGGAGGTTGATTGAGGCAGATTATAGACATATTTTTTGGACTCCTTGTTGTGTGCATGCTATGAATAATGCACTTAAGGACATGGGTAAAATCAGTTGGATCAAATCTATTGTCAGTGATGCTAGAGATGTGCAGATGTTTATCTGCAACCATCATCATTCACATGCACTTTTTAGGTCCTTCTCCAAGAAGGAATTCCTGAAGCCTGTAGAGACTCGGTATGCATCATACTTTATTCTCTTGGAGAGGATGCTTGAGTTGCAAGAGCCTTTGCAACTAATGGTAATGACAGCAGAATGGAACAGATGGCCCGAGTCAAAGACACAGCAGGGATTGAGGGTTAAGGAGGCGGTGAAGAATGATGTTTTTTGGGCTGATGCCAAATATATTGTCTCCATCATTGAGCCAATCTTCAAAGTTATTAGATTTGGGGATTCTAATGCACCTTCCCTTGGAGAGGTATATGAATGCATTGATTCCATGCTTGATCAAATAAAGGCTAAAGTGCGGACGGAGGAAGATATGTCGACGGCAGCTTTAAAGGTATTGGTCCTGCTCCTCTACTCGATAAATGATTTGATGTAAAGTATATGGGGACCTATTGCGAAGAATAATGCTACAAGAGGCCCCCATACACATGCAAATGGTACTATGCCACGAAACTATGGGTAACGAAAGGTGAAGGAATCAGAGGAATGAAAAGAAAATTGGAGCTGAGAGAGAAGAGAAAAGAGAAAATGAAAAAACTAAGAGAGAGGAGAGAGAAAGTGGAGAAAATAATAAAGGAGGGATAAAAGTTGGAAAAGGAAAAATTGGAAAGAAAAAAGAGGAAAATTAAATAATACAAAAGTTGTGAGATGGCAAGAAATAGAAAGAAAGAAAATAAAAAAGTCGATAAATAAGAGGAGTGAAGGCGACGTTAAAAAATTAAAAGAGACATGGAATATTAAAGTGAGAAACGTCAAAATAAAAAATAATACAATCTGTCAGGGAGAGGCCGTACAGCCAAAAGGAAAAAAGGACCAAGTAAATATCATACGACCCTATGATGCCTTAGCCGTACAAAGGAGATACAATATACTATCCGTACAAACAAGAGAGTTCATTACCATACGAAGCACGGATAGGTCGTATGTTGTACGAACCCAAGGAGAAAAGAACGTACAAGCCTTCCAGATTAAAAAGGGCATATGGTGGCAAGACAAAAAGTTCCAAAGGGTCATACAAGGGAGCAACTGGAAAGAGACTGTACGAAGATATCACTTGAAGGCCGTACGAGCTAGCAAACAAAAGTAAGTCGTATGAACCAGAAAAGGGGAGGCCATACTAAATATCCAAGAAAGTGTCATACTATCTATTGATTGGAGTAAAGAAAGAAGAGCCGTACCATTCATCAGGCCAGTTGTACCAAGCATCGACTAGGAGAGGATAAAAAGCCACCATTGCAAAAGTTGGAGTGTCGTACCATCCATCGACTTCACAGCTGTACCAATTAGCGAGCACATCAAATCACGTCAAGGAAAGATAAAGAGTGTCGTACCAGACATCGATTGGAGCCAAGGAGTTGTACGCCAAGTTCAAAAAAGAATAACTATCATACCAAAATTTGTTTGGGGTTTTAAAATATTCAGAAAAAAGTCATTTTCAAGCATTGTTGGTTGCACAGGTGGAGGAAAATGGATGCCAACACGAGTGCAAAAGGAAATAAGATAATAATCAGAGACAAGGTGGTTGGTGGCAAGGCGGATAAAGGAGCAAAAAACAACATGATAGCAGATTCGTTGACTTGGGAGAGTCTTACAGGCACAGAGTACAAAACATGGTGAAAGGAGACCGCACCAGACTATCCCATCAAGCAAGCACTTACACTGGCACAAGTTGACAAGGTAGCTCAATGCCCTTCTTTAATGCCAAGGATTTTGAAGATTATTTGAGGGACAATGTAGCAAACTACAACCAGCATAGCCACTGAAGCACAATCAAGTATGAGGGTTTCCTTGTTACAGTTGCTTTCTACCCAACTGATTTTAAGAGGGTTTTTGACATACTGACATCTGGGAAGGTGGTTTCCAAACCAACCACAAAGATGACAGCACAACAGAAATAAATGATCATTAAACGTATCTGCAGATCCGAAATCACTACAAAAGAAGGGGAAACCATTTGGAACGCAGGAGCTCGAGGATTGCGGAAACACATGCTGGCAAACTCCGACTGGAAGTGTATCATGGATCTCATAAAATGCAAGTTGACAGGTGCCAGTCGAGCCTAAGAAATAGCAACTTGGATGTTTGATTACATGTTTGGACTAAGCGTAGGTCAGATATACAATTGGGCGCTCTACTTGTCAGAGAGAATCAGAGAATTCCTAGAATACAAGCACAAGGCATTCTACATGACTCAACACCTAATAGCCCTATTCTTGGATGTGATGTACAACCAGATGTCGGAAAGCAAACGGAGAAAGTTACAACCGGCAAGTGATTATGACACTTTTGGGCTACAATTTTCAGGTGGACAACTTTGGATGCTGGAGGGACAACAAAGGAACTGAAGACGGCAAGGAAGAAGAGGAAGCAAGCAAGGAGCGAGGACTATGAACAATTAGCGCTTTCCTCATCCGCCGCCAACACCTCACCAGTAAGCGTTTATTCAATAGACATCAACCCCCAAGTGATGGCACCAACCAAGCAGGAGTTAGGGGAGGAAGTCGTCGAGGGTGGAATAGTCGAGGGCACGCCAGCAGCAGAACAACAAGAGTTGCCCAAAGGTGTTGCACCAACATAACAGTATGAGCCAACTGGAGGAGAGGTCATGACCGAAGGAGGGATGACTGAGGACACAACACTGGATAGCATGATGGGCGACATTGATGCCTTGGCATCACCAGGAGGGACACGACATGATGGTTGAGGCAAATGGGGACTCCTATCCAAGAGGAAAACATTTCTCCCATATGCTCGCCTGGTCTAATGGAGATGGAGGTAGAGAGAGAGGTTGTACCAGTTGGGAGCACTCAATCGACAGGAGCAGCGGAGAGCACACAACTGGCGGCAGCCAAGCCAACCGTCGAGCAGTCGACTCCCGAGCAACCAATAGTTGAGGGGGGAGAGATGACACAGCAAGTGATACACATTATGTCAAATGAGGAACCTCCCGTTACACCAAAGCCAGTCGTACCAGCAACTGTGGGTACTGATGGGGAGTCAAGTGATACTAATATAGCCTTGTCGGAGGGGATTGTTGTGATAATCCCCAAGCCAAACCGAGAGAATCCAGTAGGCACGACTGAGAGATACATCCACAACTTGCAGCCTATCGCGCTAGTAATAAAGGAGGTGTCAGATATTGCAAAAATGCTACACCGAAACTACTCTCCCATTGGAGAGTGCGAGGCACGATGGATCATACAGTTCATGAACTTGGAGAGTGGTAAAGAGTTCAATCGTATATTTACAGGTGATTGGCTAGCCACACAGACACCGGAGATGATGGTAGCTTGGTTCCCCAAGAGGCCAACCTTCCATTGGAAAGATGATAGGCTGGTGGCACAGCTCTTTGAAATGGAGACAGCATACAGGACACTATTCTTGGCGTGCAAGAAGTATAAGGTGCACTTGGACAAAATGACTCACAAAATAGAACAAGCCATCACCCCCTCCCACAACCTCCAGGTCAGGGCAGAATCCTTCAAGAGGGAACTTCAGGAGCAAGCTCGCCTTGTGGAAGAGGAGAAAATGAAGGTGATCGCTCGGGAGGCAACACTATTGGATAAGGACAGGACAATAAAATCACTCGAGGAGGAGATGGCTAGAAGGTTGGAAGCAAAAGATAAGGAACTGGAAAAGGCCAACAACAACCTTAAGGAGGTCGTGCACCTGGTGAAGACTACACAAGAGAAAGAGTTGAAGGCCACTCGTCACCTGTAGCAACATACTGAGGAGGTGTACCGACTGTGACAATTGACCTCTCGGGCAGCCACTTCATCGGTCCTCCAGCCGCCAAGGACCTCCTCTCAACCCTCCTCTCACTGAATTTTTCTTTGTAAAGGTCTCCCAGTTTTTGTATTACTCGTCTAGGAAGACAACTTTTTTCTGAGGGGGGGATGATGTAATCAGCTTAATTAGTTAGCAAATAGAATAAATAAAATAAAAGAATAATGTTTTGTCGGGAATTAGTCCTCGTCATTAGTTAGTACTCGGGTAGTTGCCGACGATTGGTATCCTCAACCGGTGTTGGCCAACTATTTATAGTGCCGAGTGTGTGTAATCAAGGACTAGCACAGATGTAATAAATTGTATTGTTGCAGCCATATGAATGAGAATCCGAAACCTATTTCTGTGCAATTGTTATGTGAATGATTTCTATGCTTCAATGTTAATCTGCAAATTAGTTTACTTTGTAATACAAGTAGCCCTCAATGAGTAATCATATTCCAGCCGCCAGTGTGAAATAGTTATATTAGCCGCCGTAAATTAAAAAAAGACAAAATCGTGGGTCCTTGGTGGTGTATCGAGTCTTATGCCTATGTCTGCTAACTTTACCAGCGATGAAGACAAAGTAAAAAATCCTGTTACGGAGGTGATAAAGACAACGGCATATTAATTTATCAAATTATTTGGAGCCACTATCACCCAGCCAACGAAAATCACATCACTTTGTGTGAAGTTGTGGACTTGTGAAGAATCACTTCAAAGGATTAACGTGGCTTGGACAGTAATTGAATCATTTGGGAGTGCATCATAGCAAAGGCCATTTTCCTGAGTCATGGTAACACCCAGTAGGGACGTGTGCTGGATTGAGAGCCTAGCGTGGGTTTCCAGTACCAGGTGCACCCTCAACTTTGCATATCAGGCTTTATTTCTTCCTCACGTGAAGTTCTGAACTCATGCTTAGTTTGTAAGGAAAGCGTGGGAGGTTGTTTCTGCTATACGTGGTCATTCTGGGTGGCTTCAGACTCATTCCAGTCTGCTGCATTCATTCCCAGGTTTGAATTTCATATGATCTTATTCTTGTCAAAGTATGTTTCTGGACTGAATATCAGAAAAGTATTAAAATTGTATGCTGAAGTGAATTCTCCGAGTGTACTAAGTTGTAAAACAGTTTATAAATTCTGCCCTATATGAAAGTGCAGTGCATGAGTCCATTGACTAAATCTGAGAATATCATTGTATATCAGTCCTCTTAGCACTAATTCTGGACCTGAATAACACTGTAATTGCTATCAGCAAAGAATTATCTTTGAATGTCAGTCAAATGTGAAAGAGTCGGCCTGCATGTTGATTAACAGATTTTTATATATACTTCATGTGTTTACCTCTGTCCTAATAAATGCATCATCATGAGATAAGTTTAATAAAATAGAATATCTATCAAATTGAGAAAACAATCGCAAAAATTCCAGCCAACCAGGAAGGGTACTTTACAGCCTGCTGCACAGCATGGCTATCCAAAGCTGTGAATTAACCAATCAAACCTGTGGAAATTAAAAAACCGTTGTGCTTTTCAATTAATATATGTAAATTGAGAGATTTTTGCAGTACTGAGAAAAAAAGTTTGCAATGTATTTTGGCAAACTAGCAATTACAAAATTATTACAAAAGTTTGAAGAGAGCTGGTATGACAAAAATTATAGGGGTCCATGCAAGGTGCCCAAAATTGCAGATCAAAACTAGTAACAACAGATTCAATATAGCAAAGAAAACAGATCACTGGAAAAGGATTCAATCCCTTCATCTCATCCTAAACATCTGTGGAATCAACAAACTGAATGTTGGCAAACTGCTGGTGATGCTGCTGATGTGGTAATGGTTGATTTGGGACATTTTGACCATAATTTCAATTAAGATGCCAGGCAATTTGTGCCCGCAACTGGGTTTGCCGAGCTAACTGAGCTTGTAGTTGCTCTATCTGTTCTTGAAGTTCATGCTGCCTTTGTCTAAGGCAATCAAATAAATGCAACTCCTGGTTAATGATTCTCTCTCAATGATCATTCTCTAAATGTGTAGGTCCACTAGCATCATGGAATGTGGTATCATGGTCAAGTTCATTTCTATGTGAAAGGGAAAGGGATGTGGGATGCAAGCTAACAAGCTGGGTTTCCACAGTGGGATCTTGTATAACAAAATTATGCACACATGCATTATGAGATCTGTCCCTACTCCTACCTAGAGGCATATCATTTCTCCTAACATCATAGTCATACCTATGAACTCTCCTATGAGTTCTAATAATGTTATGAGCTGAATCACTTGATACATATAGTTATTGATCTCGTAGATCAGCAAATAAATTATTTCTCATGAAAGGAAATTTGCAGCCATTTAGAACTATTTCCACATAACCTCAAGAGAAAATCGTGCAAACAAGTATTCAAAATTCACATGCAAATGAATAGACAAACATATCATCCAGATGACACAAGATATACTCTGAGAAAACCTTCAAATGGGAAAAACCCAGCCTCCAAAAGCATCCACACTCAATGTATTACATAAACCAACTCCAACAACTACTCATGTGCTTTCTTTTATAGAAATAAGCTTGCATAAAACCACCAAGTGTTATTACATAAACCATGTAATTAATACAATAAGCTTACAAAACCATTTCCCCCTTCATTTACATTTTGGTACTAAGTTTTTCCAATGTACCAATCCACATTAAATATTTATCCCAATGTTACATACAAAACATAAAATGGCCCCAAGAATGTCTAATCCATGTGATGCATGCATCCCTAGATCCCCTAGGTGCAACACAAATAATATTAATTTTGCATTATAACATTGTGCAAGGTGGACGATGCACCTTTTCCAAAATTTCCTAGATGTACCTACTTCTCGTTCTTGAGCAGAAAGTCTAGCAGATTAACCAGTATTCTTAGCTTTCCATGTAGCTTATTGTTTCTTGCATGAGCCAATGCAACTTCTTGTCCTTGTGGATCTTTGGACTATCTTCTTCTCTTCATCTTCAAACTCTCTACTATGGTTTTTTCCTAGGTTCGATTCAATAGAGTCACCACTCTTCAATTGGGAAGAGAAAGTATTCCTTGTACTGAACAACAAATCAACCAAGTGCTGATATGATTAGCCGAACAGCATATTAGACATTACAACCTTCAATGGTTCCACAGCAACTGCGCCATTCTATTGGGTCCCAAAATCACAATTCCACAATCCTAGAGTATCAACCTATCTTCAAGGCCAAGGATTTGTCTTTATGAAGATAGAACAAGGACTCATCAAAAAAGAATATGGATGATTAAAGACCAACACCTGAGAGAATGTATCTTTTCCTTCACTTTTGGCTTAGCTAGACCCAAGAGGGTGTTCCTAGAGGTATTCCTAATAGGATACGTGAAAGAGATAATATGATAAAATGCTACAACTAGCAACTATACCCAATGTAAGGCTTACTAGCTGCCAATAAAAACTCTCATTAAGTGAATCACATCATTGCACTTGTTCAAGACATGTGCATAAATGACATGATTTTCCAAAATAATTGCTCTTAAAGCTCATTGAGGATATTCCCTAGGTTGTATCATTGAGTCATGAAAGTATGTAAAATCCTAACCCACTTCTAAACTATTGGAAGTGATGTATTTTCTGATTAGAAATGTGTTTAATCATCGACCTCCAAGACCAATGCCTACTCCAAAGGGTAACAAAGGCTCAACTTGCAAGGAAGAAAAAGGGACACTTGCAATTCACAGCTAAAACTAGACTCATGTGCTAACACAAATTAGAAATGATATTTCACACAACTAACATACTTAATAATCCATATCAAAGCTACATAAATCCGCATGAGACATTCAGTTACAGTCACATTTACTATTAAGAACCCTTTTTGTGGCTTACAAATGTGCATTTTCCAACCTTACAAACTGGACTTATAGAAGTTGAAACCTATACCACTCTTAGACACTTGCAACCCCTAGAAGTTGCAAAATGGTCAACCCTTCTTACATATTTCACTCTTATATTTATAGCATTTCAACTACAATGAATTATCTTGCCTTGTTGGAGGTCACAGAATTTCTTTGCTAGTCAAGGCATTAAACATACCAGCACATCCCTCTGCAACAAATTGTTCATTGAATCTGTCATTGATTGACTGAGGAGAGAAAAAACATTCTTCCTGCATTCAAAAGAGTGGCTTGGTACTTATTTGTAGGCTTGCAGCAGCTAGAGCTTTATTTATGGCATTGAGGAGGACCAAGCCCATTTTCATCATCTTCACATGGCCTTTTGTGTCGACCTATGCCTTTTGAAGACCAGGAATCAGGTTAAATGCAAGAATCACAAACAGCAACCACAAAACCGTTAGATTCAAACACAAGATTCTAATCTAACAATGAAGAACAAATATGACAGAAGAAATCAAAGAAATGCAAATCACACAAGTATACCTTCTTTCATCAACATTGGATCACCTTCATTGCTCTTCTCCTTCTCACTTTATGAAGCTTTGGAGTGTGGCTCTCAGATTTTGTGTGCACAATTCGATAAGCTTATGACGAAAATGATGGCAAGAATTCGAAGAATGTGGTTGAGTTGTGAAGAAACGAAGGTCGAATATATAGGAGATGGTGGAATGATGAACGGTCAAGATTTGATAGACGATCTTCGGACAGGATCGAATGAGAGAATGTGCATAGGAAAGTTTCTCATTTCGAAAATGGAAAACTGGAAGAATTAAGTGAAGAGGGAAATGGAAATTAGTAAGAGTTAAGTGGACAAAATTGAGGAAATGGAAGAGCTAAGTGGAGAGAAAGGTGGAGAGTGGAAGAGTTAACTGGAGAGAAGCAGGGGTGATGATGTAAGAGTTGAGTGGAGATTGAAATGGAAGAAATAAGAGTTAAGTGAAGAGTGAGATAGAGCAAGTTTAATTAAAATAAATAAATAAAATTTATTTCTTTTCACCTACTCATGAATAATTAATTAAATAAAATTTCATTAATTATAGAAGAATTTAGGGTTAGGATGATAAAATAAATAAAATATTTATTTAATCATAGATGGGGTTAGGTTAGGGATCAAATAATTAAAATTATTTAATTATAAGGATGTGAAGAAGAACAAGATTAGGGTTAGACGAAAGTACGAAAAAATGTCATCAGAGGCTCAGGACAATTTTGAGTGTCTGCACCTTTTATAGGCTAAATGGAGTTTTGGAGGGATTTGGATAGTTGTACTTACTCACCACATTCATGTCTTGTCTTTGTTGAAATGCACACGACAACTGAGAAGGGGGGGGTGAATCAGTTGTATCAAATTCTTTACTTTTTAACTTAACCAATTCCACTTTATCTTCAATCTGTTATTAAGTGTGAACATGAAAATGCAGATAACAAAAACACAACACCAGAGACACCAGATTTACGTGGAAAACCCTAATGAGGGAAAAACCACGATGAGGATTAACTCACAGTATAGTAGTAATGCAATACCGGATACAAAGAGGCTCATTGCCAGAGGGTTCACTACCCAAATACAAAGGCTCACTACCCAGATCAAGGGCTTACTGCCTTAGGACTCACTGTCCAAAAGAGAGGCTCGTTGCCTACAGAAAAATACAAATAAATAGATAAAGATCCACCACTAGGAGTTCCACACACTTCGCAACTTGATCAAAAGATTATGAATACAATGAAATACTGTTGCCACAATTCGCTCTTCCACACTCTGCTTTTCACACTTGTTCGCACACTCTTCTCTTGCTCGGATCGAATGATGGATGGATATGAAATTCGCTACAACTTCACTTGTATTTATACCATTTTCAACCTCAGGAACATTCTCCAAGGTCCGCTATACAATTTCATTTACAAATTCAAACTAGGTTGGCTACTCAACATTCCCACGGTGGATAAGAATGTGAGGGGACCAAATACTTATTTAATTTAGGACCCAAATAACATCTTGAAGCTCGCACACGCTTCCTTAAGTCGATGCAAAAGCATAATGTATCGTGTAAACACCAGGTCGGCCAAACCTAATGAAAACATCAATGATCTTTGAAGTACACGCATCTTCAGCAAGATAAACACATGCGGATTGCTCAACACACTTCACCAGTCATTTTACCATCTCTGAGAACAACTCAGATACATCCGCAACAACTTCAACAAACTTTATTTGCAGAGAACACTTCACCAGTCCAATCGAGACAATCAGCAAAAACATACAGACTCCGGAGCAAGTCTTCCAGAGTGCCAAACCACAAGCAATTTTGTCAAAACACATAAACCATCAGAAAGAGTAATCTCCCAGATCCACAAGATTTGAAACCAAATGCCAGAAGACTGAGAAGCCAAAACATTTCTCCCAGTCCACAAAAAAATAGTTTTGGCAAACTAGTTCACACATCGGTGAACATATCTTCTTCTCTTCATCAAACTAGAAGATGAAACTTTGAATATACAATCCATTTAAGCTTATGAACACACCTACAGATCCGCATAGGCATAGGATTAGCACAGAAAGAGTGCGGACCACAATACCGGAGCACGCTCCAAACACACTTCAACACAGCTTTAATTATTTCTCAAATTTTCTCAAAAGCACTTGAAAAAACCCAACTTACTCAACCTGTACAGTGTTGACATCAATGACAACACCACCAAACACATCCATACTTGCAATAGTCTTTAATGATATCTCGATGCCATGTGCGGGGTAGGTGGAGTCTCATGTTCAAGCAACGAGATTCCACTAAAACACGTGCTTGAATAGGGCATAGAGGTAAAAATTAATTTGCAAGCTCGGCAATTGAGAGTTTGGGAAATCATGTGTCAAGATGCAAGGATGCCAAGGAGGATCGAAGGTCGAGGAACATGGCAAAGGCATGCAAGGTGAATGGGAGAGAAAATTCTAAGGGTCTAATGGAATAGAATGAAGGGATAGTGGGATCAAGGATTCAGGGTTCCATTTGACAATTTTATTTAGGTATGTTGGTACTAAGAGTCTAGAGATCCAAAAAGGAAGGTGAGATGAGGAGTGGGGATCAAGGAAAAGGAATACCCACTACCACAAAAAGAAGTGAAGAGGGGGGAAAGGAAATCTTGGATGCTTAAAAAGAATGCATGAGTGGAGTGGCAAGGATCAAGTTTCAAGACTACCAAGTACTCGATGTGCTTTGAGGAGTACAGGAAGGAAAAGCTTGAAGGCTCGCAAACAAGAGTGAAGGAAGTCAAGGATCATAGTTTGAGAGTACATAATATTGCATCCTTCAAGGTAGGGCGGCAAGGCAAGTTTGGCAACCCACCATAGGGTGGAGACTAGGACCCAAGGAAAACAAATCCCGAGCCTAAGAAGGGACAAAGAACATCAGGGTTTCAGGTTTGGAGTTACGGCTAATGTGATACCAATTGCAAAGGAGGAAGTAAGATCCTAAAAGACATCGAGGAAGAAGGAACAATGGAAGTTGAGGATCAAAATCATGGAATACTTGATGCCAAAGAAAAAGAGAAAACAAAGCCCATAAGGGATTGAGGCTCGAGAATATTTTGAATCCTTGAAGGTCCAAACCCAATAACAAAAAGTTGGGAGGAGGCAAAGAAAAACAGTATGCGAGGGATTGACGATCGTAGGGAAATGGTACTAAGGTAGAGAAAGTTCCAAACGGAAATTGACTTGAACACTGACAGATTTTTTTTTAATTTTGCAACTTAGCCACATGACAAAGTATGAAGGGATGCTAAGCATGACATCAAGCACAAGAATTGACCAAGGAATCCATTGAAGGATTTCTCTTATCAAATATGAACTATGGGAAAAATAAGGCCAAGCCAATAGAGAGGGGGCACAAGATTTATGAAATTTTGCATTGCTCAATCAACTCCCAACACAATCCATAATCCAATACATCCAATAGACTAAGGGTGACACATCTATGGTTTGGAGTTGCTCAAGAGAGGTAGCCTTGTGTTTTTTGGGACTAAGTCATTTTATTGCATATAGTTGTTTGAGCATTTTTTTTGTTCGTCTTGGATCCTTTTACCATTTTCAACATAACATCTTTTAAGAACTCCCAAAACTTTTGGAAAAAGTGAGCTAAGAAGCCACATAGTCTAGTAGACTTCTTCCCACTAAATGAGAAAAAGATCTATTGCAATTATGATTCAATAATGGGATCATTGATTGTGACATTGTCCTTAACGACTAGGGGAATGTTTTTGATGATATCCATCTAAGCTCTAGCCTAAGAAGGGGAGTGACAATCTTCACTAAGAATATGACTGAAATAATCAATTTCAAAGGAGACAATCTCCTTTGGAAATCTTATCATATGACCATGCAGATGCCGAAGTTTTTGTCCCATTATTTACTATCTAGTTTGGATACATCTATTTTAGACACATCGTATTGGGGTCTTTGTGCCATATCCATTCTTATCAAGAGAGTTGTCACCAATAAATCTCTTCTCTTGTTCTCTTATTCTATTTTTATGGTTTCTAATCTGGCCATTGTTTTTTATTTGATAAAATGGGAAACTAGGTTCCCAACCCTTTTACAAAGCAAGCCTGTAGGCTAAGAAGGAAAAAATCCAAAACAGGTCTAAACAAAAAAAAGTGAACAGGAAAAAAGCAGTAACAAACAGCACAAACAGCCAACGAGCTGAAAGTTACATCTAGTTACAGCATGTCTTGAGGACAAGTGAAATCTTCCCAGTCTTCAGAAAGGAATGCAAGAAAATCTTCATTTTAAGTCCTTAGCCTTCTTCCGAGTAGGATTGTTTGAATTGTCCTCACTCCTTTTCTGAATATCCTGTATAGCTGACTGAAGCAAAGTGAGAGTTGAAACTGACATATGCATAACCTTGGTGCTAAAATTGAGAACATTGCTAACCTTTACTTCCAATGTGTCCATCCTTTGCTGCAAGGAATTAAGAAGATTAGTGTTATGGACACATTGAGAACAAGAGTACTCAGTAACAGTCTTCTTATCTTCTTTACCCTTAATTCCTTAATCAACCCATTGTTTCTTTACCTGTTTTAAAGATGTTACCAAAATCCTTTTTGTTCCATTCAATCAACCCATTTCTCAAATATTATACTTTTTTGTGATTTTGAACATGGTATGGCCTTGAGTTTTAGGGGTATGATTCCACCACTCATATATCTTGCCCTTAAAATCTGGGCAGTCAGCCACCTGTTTTTAAACAAAAAAAGGGCTTTTTGGTCTTTTTGTGCACCTACTGGATAGAAAGCGTGATCGGCCAGTAATCTAAGAAAGTTGTATTCTAGGCATAGCCATGAACTATTATTTGTGAGGTGATATATTGACTTGATATGAACATTCTTTCTAATTTCTCTCCAATGTGGCCCTGTCATTTCCTCATGTTTGTCCATGTGAAATTTCCACCTAGAAGGTCTAGATTGATTGTACATGTGACTGAAATGAGACCTATGAGACTGTCACTATCCACTTGTTGAATCTGTGGCTGCCATTTGGTTCCTCTGGATGTTTGATGGTGTTCAAGTCCCCTATTAGAATAAGAGGGTCCACAAAGTGTGGAGGATAGTCCCATTTGCAAGTCTTGGAGATGGGGTATTCTTTGATTTCCCTTTGGGAAGATATAGACATTTACAATGAAAAATTAAAGAGGTTTTTCATACAAAAATAAAGAGCTTGCAACCCCCCATATGTGAGTAGTATGGGAAATTGGCATTACATTTGTGCATCCCATAGAATTGTGAATTTGGTTACAGCACAAAAACACTTTTTCTTGCTTACCATTGTCCTATAAATTTTGCCTTTTTGATATTGTCAGGTCTGATATTTTCCTTCAAAAAGATCATATCTATTTTGTGCTCTTTCACTGAATCTGCACCTATATATATCCCATGAGAATCTGCATTATTGATCTGGATTTTGGTCGGTTAGGTCCAGATCTTCATTTCCTTCATAAATGTTCTTTGATGTCCAGATTTGTACTTTTGACTCTGATTGGGGTGGATTGTAGAATGGCTTTCACTGCTTTCTCCCCATGCCCACCATTCTCCTAGCTTTGGACATTAAGGGGAATGAGATCTATTACAGTTGGTTTCATTGTTCAAGTTTTTGCCCTTGTTTTGGGACAAAGCAGAGTTAAATGAGCTTTGAATGATATTACCTTATAAGCTTCCAGTGATTTTGATGTATTAATCTTGAGAGATATTTGTTGTGTCCTTCCGCAAAGCATTTTTACCTAAATAAGTGTCTTTTTTGTGTTTGATGTCTTCCATCAATCCAAGATTGCAAAGGGATTTGCATTCAGGAGTTCACTTGCTGCTGATCATTGATTTTCTTTTTAGATCCAAGACCTTGGATTCAATACCTTTGCTAGATTCTTGTTTTGAGACCATCTTCCTAAAATGGTAATTGATTGATATTCAATATTCATTATTAAACAAGGAGAGGAATACTCCTTTAAATAATAGATTACAAGGGCAATGTTTCTAAAAAGAAACAATCGTGAACTAAAGCAGAAAACAGAAAGTTGCTAAAACTAACTAAAATAAACTAAGTTAACTGAAAGTGTGATGTCCCCTTCTAATTAGGCTCTTGGACATCAGTAGATTAGCCTATTATGTCAACCCTCGTAGGCTAATGGTTCTGGATAGAGGGTCACTTGGACAGGCACTTGGTCGTCAAACTTCAGTGTTGATCTCTGGAGCATGGTGGCAGGGTGAATTGTGGCGTTTGGCATGATACTGGTGCTTAATTTAATGATATTCACCTTTTATTTCACCATCCTCGGCCTAGGGACCATGTGTTTTAATATGAAGGGGTCACTTTCTATTTTTAAGTTACTATTCATTACTAAAGTGAAAATTGTTATAACTTAAGTGAATAGTGTTCATTTTAATGAATAGTGTTTCCTTTGTAAATTTATAAAAGGCAAGAGAGAAAATTCGAATTGCTTCATTAGATGATCATTTTGGCTTGAAGAAAACTTGAGAGTGAAGCTTGGAGGAAGAAGGAGGCTAGGGTTTCCTTATTTCTTGCAGTGGGTGAGCCTGGTGGGGCTTGGTTGTTTGTTTGGAGCTGCTTGAGGGTGTGAAACACCACCTTAAAGTTGTTGATCTGTTATTTTGCTGCTCTTTGGAGATCTACGTTGCTGTTTCCAAGTTGTTTGAGCTTGGTTTTTGCGTGATTTGGGTTGCCGTTGCCTCCAATCTCGATCGTACAAGAGCTGTTCGCGTTTTGTGGTATTTTGGAGCTGTTTTTGTAAGCTACAGCCAGCTGCGTTTTATTGAGGGTTTCAACCAGCAAAAAGGTAAAAGAAACGCCCTTCTTACAAGGCTGCAACTTCACCTAAAGGGGGCGCCCTTACCCTAGAAGGCTTCCTATTTCGGTTTTTGGTGGGAGAAGTTCATCTTTGAAAAGAAATCAGCATTTCATTGGGCGCGGGTACTGTAGCAGGGCACTATTCACAATGCTGTTTTGGCTGTAAATCAAAATATGATCTATGAAATACTCGGCATCAAATCTAATGTAAGTTTGTATATTGTTAGCGACCTTTATGTAATGAAGAAACTATATTTAGACATCGAAATGAGCAATGTACTCGAGTTGTTTCAGTAGCTTAGTTATTTGAGTTTCCTTTATGCATATGCTTCTTAGTTCTTTCCTAGTTTTTTACTGGCAAAAACTCAAACACATGAAAAGAGAAATACAAACCTATCAAAATCAGACCTACAAGTTCAGTGAAAATATTATCAAGGGAGTGCGGTACATCACAGTGGTATCAGAGCTCTGATCTTGCCATCCTGGAGGGTTAAAGTTTTCATGCAGCCACGAGAAGTAGGCCCTCATAGATATTACACCCGTCAAAGAGCAAGCCAACGAAGAAATCAGTTTGCTGATATACAACAGGCCACAATGGGAGACAGGGGAAATGGAAGTCCACCTCGAAATGAAGGAGGAAATAGGGGACATAATGAAGACCAAGATGACCGTGAGATTCTTAGACGCTTGGCAGCTGGGCAGGAACAGGTAGCAATGGTTGTACAAGCACTTATGACACAGTTACAACAAATGAACACTCAAGGAAGGCAAAACCAAATACCTGATGATAACAGGAGCATTGTGGGGACACCCAAGGCACAACGAACACCAGCTCGTACTGCTGATAGGCCCACACATCCTACCTTCTTGACAAATGAACCTGAAGAGGAAAATGTGGAAGAAGAGGGTGAGTCAGTGTTTGCAAATAATATCATGGCAGCAAACGATGAATGGGAGTTATTGACACCACAAGTCAGGGAGCGCATCAGCTTCGACAGGTTTGTGAGTCAATGACGAGAGCATTACAAGACAAGGCAAGATAGGAGGCCTCGAAATCAGAATAGAGACTTGAAACATACCACTAGTAACTCGCCTTGCCTACATTCGATGGCAGTGGTAAGACCACAGCATAGTCTTGGGTCCACAAGCTAGATACGTTCTTGACTCTTCGACCAATGGCAGAGGAGGATGCAATCAAGTACGCCACCTTGCATTTGGAGGGAGTAGCCCATGATTGGTGGTATCACGGGATGGTCACATTGCAGCATAACCGCATCACTTCTTACCAGGAGTTCGTCGACAGGTTGGTTGAACGCTTTGACAAGAAAGATCCGGAAATCTATTTCAGAGACCTAGCTCAACTCAAGCAAGTTGGGTGTTTGGAGGGATATATGGGTGATTTCCAGCAGTTAGCAGTTATGGTTCCCAACATCTCAGAAAGAAGATTGGTCGTATTATTCATCGAAGGTCTATCGGAACCGTTAAGAGGTTGGATCAAAGCTTTTGATCCCCCGACTCTACAAGAAGCCATGAAAAAAGCTAGGAGCATGGAACTTGCAGCTCCGCAAAGTAAGTTCTCTTCAAAAGCATCATCTTCATACAAGGATGGGAAATCATTTCCTAAGAAGAAGGAAAACTCAAATTCCAAGGGGAAATCAGTAGCTCCGTTTGACAGAGGAACCATAGAGGACTTGCGCAGGAAGTTGTGCTTCTATTGCAAAGGACCCTATGATGCAAACCACGACTGTCCTTTAAGGCCTAAGGGAAAGGCTAACCGAATAATATGGGCATTCTATGAGGATTCTGAATCTGAGAAATCAGACCAGCACAGTGAGCATGAGGAATCCGAGGTAGAAAAATCCGAAAATGAGGTTGAAAATGAAGCAGAAATAGAGGAGGAAGTTAAGCTTCAAGAAGCACGTCTCACTAGCATACAGCGAGAGGGCTCTTTCAGAATGCGAGGGGTCTTAGTTGGGAAAAAGATCATTACCTTGTTGGATACAGGGGCCACGCATAATTTTATTGATGCTAGACTTGTTGAGAGGCGTGGGATTCAGACTAAGGAATTTGAGGGCATAAGAGTAAAGGTCGCGGACGGCTACACTCTCAAGTGTGATAGGATGGTTTCAGATCTCCCTATGCGGTTGAGTAATTATGACTTTAAGGCCGATTTCTATGTGGTGAATATGGGAGACACCGACATGGTTCTAGGGATGAAATGGCTTCATGACATTGGAGAGTTTACCCTTAACCTTCATGATATGGAGATGAGATTTAAGGTGGACGGGAGGAATCATGTGTTGAAGGCCATCAGGGATAGTAATTTCAGAATGATATCTTTCAGTAGGATGGAGAAACTCATGTGACACGACATGATTGAGTGGGCAGCAGAATGCACGTTGATGCCATCACAAGAGGAGTAGAAAACCCCAGTCTATCATCCAGACATACAAGAGTTGAGGATTAAACACACTAAGGTGTTCAGTGAGATTCCACCTGGTAGACCACCCGACCGTGGTACCAAACACATCATTGAGTTGGAGGAGGGCGCCAAGCCCGTGATTGTCACACCTTACAGGCATCCTAAGCGACTTAAGGATGAAATAGAGAAAACAATTAAGGAGCTGCTCGCTATGGGACATATCAGGCCTAGTAAGTCACCATCCCAGGCCTAGTAAGTCACCATTCGCTTCATCCGTTGTGTTAGTGAAGAAAAAGGATGGAACATTGCGGATGTGTATTGATTACAGATTGTTGAACAAAAGGACAATCAAAAACAGGTATCCTATTCCCCGAATTGATGAGCTGATAGATGAGCTACATGGTGCTCGCTGGTTTTCAAAAATAGACTTGAGATCGGGGTATCATCAAATTCGTGTGAGGGAACAGGACATTGAGAAAACAGCCTTTCGTTGTCATTGTGGACACTTTGAGTTTGTGGTTATGCCATTCGGGCTGACCAATGCCCCTGCTACATTCCAGTCCACCATGAATAGGGTCTTCCAGTCACAACTGAGGAGGCTCGTACTTGTTTTCTTTGATGACATATTGGTATACACTAAGGCTTGGGAGGAGCATGTTGCCCATCTGGATACGGTATTGAGCATTCTTGATAGGGAGTCCTTGTATGCCAAGGAGTCAAAATGTGATCTGGGTATGACGGAGTTGCTGTACTTGGGTCATATTATTAGTGCAGAGGGTGTGCGTATGGATCCTGACAAGGTCAGAGCTATTATAGAGTGGCCTACTCCCGAGAATCTTACTTAGCTTAGAGGATTTTTGGGCTTGTGTGGCTTCTATCGCAGATTTGTCAGTGGATATTCACGTCATGCAGCGCCACTTACAGACTTGACAAGGAAAGGGGCGTTCTTTTGGACTCTTGAGGAGCAAGAGTGTTTTGAGAAGTTTAAGCAGTTGATGACTACTTGTCTTGTCCTTGCATTACCAGATTTCACTAGACCTTTCGAGCTTCAGTGTGACGCTTCGGGTGAAGGGATTGGCGCCGTCCTTATGCAGGACAAGCATCCGATAGCATTTGAAAGCAAGAAGTTAAGAGGACCAAAAGAAGTTATAGCATCTATGACAAGGAGATGTTGGCCATCATGCATGCGTTGGCCAAATTTAGGCAGTACCTTGTGGGCAGCAAAATTGGCGTTAAGACCAATCATAACAGCTTGAGGCATTTCCTAGGACAACGAGATCTCAACGATCGTCAGCAGAAGTGGGTGAGCAAATTGCAATCATGACTTTGACATCGCCTACGTCAAAAGGTCCCAAAATGTGGTTGTTGATGCCTTGTCTCGCAGCCCACATTTAAGTTCCATGGTTGAGATTTCAGAGAACTGGAGACATTTGATAACAACAAAGTATGCCAAAGACTCTTGGGCTTCTGGCATCGTTGAGGGTACGGTGCAAGATGGCAAATATTCAGTTGTAAATGATCTTATCATTTACAAAGGAAGGATTTTCTTGACCCCAGGATCAAAAATGAAGAACACAATATTGAGGACCTTTCATGATGCACCCATGGCCGGACATCCAAGATATTTCAAAACTTACAGGCGGGTTCGAGAGTGTTTCACTTGGAAAGGACTCAAGTCAGATGTCCTTCGATATGTCAGAGAGTGTCCTGTTTGTCAGCAGAATAAACAGGAGCATACCTATCCTGCTGGGTTGCTTCAACCACTTCCAATTCCTGACAGGAAGTGGGAATGCTTGTCGATGGACTTCATTACGGGATTGCCGAAAGCCCAGGGTAGAGACTGTATCTATGTAGTTGTTGATCGCCTCACAAAGTACGCTCATTTCTTCCCGATAGCCACTACATATTCAGCCACACAGGTAGCAGAATTGTTTTTTCGTGAGGTGTTCAGGTTGCATGGGCTACCCCGGAATATTGTCAGCGATAGGGATAGTCAGTTCTTGAGCCACTTCTGGCAGGAGCTATTAAGGCTATGTGGGACCGAGCTTACTCCGAGCACTAGCTACCACCCACAAACAGATGGTCAGACGGAGATTGTTAATAAATGGGTGGAAGGATATCTCCGTAACTATATAGCAGGGCAGCAAAAGGGTTGGGTGAAGTGGATTCATCTTTGTGAGTACTGTTATAATACCACGCACCACATGTCAATTCAGATGTCCCCATTTATGGCGTTATATGGGTATGAGGCACCCAACTTTCTTGATTTGTTGCTGAGTGATAGTAGAGTGCCCAATGCTGGGGATCTTTTACAGGAGAACTAGGATATTATGAGAGCTCTCCGTGAGAACATTCAGAAGGCACAAAATCAGCAGAAGCGGTATGCAGACCAGAGAAGAGTTGAGCGATCTTTTGAGATTGGGGATATGGTGTATTTGATGTTGCAGCCCTACCGCCAATCAACTCTCCGGAAGAGTTGTGCGCAGAAACTCAAGCCGCAATATTACGGACCCTTCAGGATCATCAGACGGGTAGGCGAGGTGGCTTATGAGTTGGAATTGCTAGCAGATAGTAAGGTACACAATGTGTTTCATGTGTCATGCCTCAAGAAAGCATTGGGACATCACGTTGTTCCTTCCACAACCTTACCATCCTTGGATGATGAGGGGAAATTGATTCTGGTACCTGAGGCCATCTTAGAAGTCAGAGAGAGGCAGTTGCAGAGGCGGGTCGTCAAGGAATATCTAATCAAATGGAAGGATTTGCCGGTAGAGGATGCTACATGGGAGAGCGAGGACATTTTATAGCATCCAGAGTTGAGATTGCTTGGGGACAAGCAATTTCAGGGAGGGCGGACTATGATGTCCCCTTCTAATTAGGCTCTTGGACATCAGTAGATTAGCCTATTATGTCGACCCTCGTAGGCTAATGGTTATGGATAGAGGGTCACTTGGACGGGCACTTGGTCGTCAAACTTCAGTGTTGATCTCCGGAGCATGGTGGCAGGGTGAATTGTGGCGGTTGGCATGATACTGGTGCTTAATTTAATGATATTCACTTTTTATTTCACCATCCTCGAACTAGGGACCATGTGTTTTAATATGAAGGGGTCACTTTCTATTTTTAAGTTACTATTCATTACTAAAGTGAAAAATGTTATAACTTAAGTGAATAGTGTTCACTTTAATGAATAGTGTTTCCTTTGTAAATTTATAAAAGGCAAGAGAGAAAATTCGAATTGCTTCATTAGATGATCATTTTGGCTTGAAGAAAACTTGGGAGTGAAGCTTGGAGGAAGAAGGAGGCTAGGGTTTCCTTATTTCTTGCAGTGGGTGAGCCTGGTGGGGCTTGGTTGTTCATTTGGAGCTGCTTGAGGGTGTGAAACACCACCTTAAAGTTGTTGATCTGTTATTTTGCTGCTCTTTGGAGATCTACGTTGTTGTTTGCAAGTTGTTTGAGCTTGGTTTTTGCGTGATTTGGGTTGCCGTTGCCTCCAATCTCGATCGTACAAGAGGTGTTCGTGTTTTGTGGTATTTTGGAGCTGTTTTTGTAAGCTACAGCTAGCTGCATTTTATTGAGGGTTTCAACCAGAAAAAAGGTAAAAGAAACGCCCTTCTTACAAGGCTGCAACTTCACCTAAAGGGGGCGCCCTTACCCTAGGAGGCTTTCTATTTCGTTTTTTGGTGGGAGAAGTTCATCTTTGAAAAGAAATCAGCATTTCATTGGGCGCGGGTACTGTAGCAGGGCACTATTCACAGTGCTGTTTTGGCTGTAAGTTAAAATATGATCTATGAAATACTCGGCATCGAATCTAATGTAAGTTATATATTGTAAGCGACCTTTATGTAATGAAGAAACTATATTTAGACATCGAAATGAGCAATGTACTCGAGTTGTTTCAGTAGCTTAGTTATTTGAGTTTCCTTTATGCATATGCTTTTTAGTGCTTTCCTAGTTTTTTTCTAGCAAAAACTCGAACACATGAAAAGAGAAATACAAACCTATCAAAATCAGACCTACAAGTTCAGTGAAAATATTATCAAGGGAGTGCGGTACATCACAGAAAGTAAACTATCAACTGACTAACAACTAAGATGACCAATAAATATTAGAATAATACTTTAATACCCTCCCTTAATGGTCATTCTACTAACTTCAACCAAGTCTACCCATAATCTAATAGTCTTCTAGCCATGAATGCATAAAAGGCAGACTCCTTCTGCTCAGTATGCTCTGCAACATGAGCCTTTTGTTGAGACCCTTCCTAGTTGGACTTCTGATCAGCCAACCGCGTCCTGCAATGCTTCTACATATGACCAATCTTACCACAATAGTGGCACGTGAAAGACTTCTTAGAGGTCTCCTCCGATTTGTCTTGTCCTTTCTACTGAGCGGACTTGCCTTTGCCATCTTTGGCAGTAAATGCTTGTTCAACACTAGGAGACTCCCTGCTACTCCCAAACTGCTTCTTCCATCTATCCTATTGCAAGAGCTTGTTGGACAGCTCATCAAACTTCAGGTCAACATTGGTGGAGATAATGTTGAGGGTTTCGATGAACTACTCGTAGGATCGTGGCAAGCTTTTCAACGTGATCGCCACCATATCTTCCTCTTTCATCTTGTGACCAATGGCCTCCACTTCATCGTGAATGTCTTTGATCTTCATGAGATGATCTTGCGAAGACACTTTGTCATCTATCATAATGGAAAACAGCATATTCTTCAGGAAGAATGCCCTGCCTTTGTCTGAGGTTTCATGAAGATCCTCCAAGTGTTTCCAGATCTCCGTAGCAGACTTACTAGATGGTATTTCTAGTAACATCTCATCAATGATAGACAACTTGAGAAGCATAACCGCCTCTTATTTGCTTCCATCATACTTGTCCCGGTCCTTTCCCACAATTGTGGGATGATTTTTGTTGTACCCGAAATAAAATTTCTACTTCAATAAGGCATTTTGGTAAAAATGGTCTAAATCTTGTAAAATTGTCGTCAAAAGTCAATTTTAGGTCAAAGAAACATGGGCTTTTTGTGGGTTTATGTCAAGGAGGATACTTGCATATTTGAATACTTTGAAAATTAGGGTTTCATGCCCTTGTTTTTAGGAAAACCCTAAAAAATAGGACCTTTCCAGAAATGACAAAATGATTTTGATAAATTAATTTCACTTCACGATAAATTAATTTCACTTCACGATCACACTGGTCAAATCAAAATCACAAAAAGTCAGGTTCGCTCTGGTGGATCTTTCACTTTTTCAAGAGAAAAGATAGGACCTCCGAGGACATTAATGGCAGATGGTCAATACCAGGTATCAAGATCTAAGCTTCAAACAATGTACAGAAGATTCTATGGTGAAAGATGCTCGAAAAGATGCTCACAACAGAGGAAGATTTCAGAAGTTAAAAAATGCAAAAAAATATTCTAAGTTTGGAAGTTGCACGCCTTACTACAAGGGAGATACCTTGGTAGTCAACACCTTGATCAAAATTTTCAAGTGCCCGTGCATGCGAAATGACAAAAGCCATCACAACGGTGAACGAGTTCGCGTTAGCAACAGTGGTAATCAATATCATCTCAAGTCGACGAAACGATGAGCACGAAGGGTGAGGAAGTCAAAATCATCAAGAAATGATTAACTCTGGAGCCAACAACACCCTTGCAAGCCAGGGGCACCCATGAATTCAAGAGGCCAAATGCAGTTATCAAGTTTTGTTGGATCAATCATCTTCTTCATAATTGTACCAACTTTCCGATAGATCATCAAGCAAATTCACCAAATTCATCAAACACCGGCAAACGAAGGCAAAGGCAGAAAATGTTGAAAGCAAGAGTGATCAAGAATGGTAGTCAATCAAGGGAAAAGTGCCCCTGCAGCCCAGGGGATCCCAAGAAAGAAAGCTCTCAGAAGTCAATCTTTGGATTAATTATCTCCAATTAATCTTCTTGGCTTCAACCCAACTTCGCAACGAATCTGTTCGCCAACTCAGAGGACATATCAAACAGCAATGGTTGTTGGTCAAACAAGCACATGAAACAGAGGATAAATCGATGAACATTAAGGCAAAAGCACCCCTACTGGCCAGGGGCGCCCAACATTTTGAGCAACCAGATGAAGTTTTTAGTAGTAGTCTTCTCCATGGCATCTTCTGTGAATCCTTCCGACTTCGTGATAAATCCAATTGCCAATCTACGGGATCTGTCAAACTCTAATAAACGAAGATCAAGCGTGAAACGTTGAAAGTGAAGGCAAGTTGAAAAACGTGAAGAATTGGCTAAGTATAGAGGAAAATGCACCCTTCTAGCAAAAGGCACCCAACTTTTTGGAGCACCAAATGCAGCTTTCATGCTTCACAGCTTCCAAGGAGACCTCAGAGTTGATCAATTTTCATGACAAATCCGATAGCAAATTCAACGGAGCAATCAAACATGTGGCAACGAAGACCAAACTGGAGCATTTCGTGAAGAGTTAAAAGGTGAAAATTGTGTCTCAAAAGCACAAAAGTGCCCTTGCGGGCCAAGGGCGCCGAAACTTTTGAGCCCTCTTAATCAATTTTCAGAGCTTGCAATACCAGTCATCCTATTCGGAATTGAACTAGTTTTCCATTTAATATCTCAAGATGTTCACGAGAATCATCAATCATCGGTGAGTGCAGATCAAAGCATAGAAGGTTAAGAATGAAGGAATTTGAAAATATCTAAAACTTGGTTGTCAGGCAAGAAAAAGCACCCTTTTGGGAAAAGGCGCCCAAGGATTCAAGCCACCAAAAGTCATTTTCAGGGTTTGTTGCTTCCAAAAACATCTCTTCAGAGTTGATCCAACTCCGTAGTGAATCTGTCAGCCTGGCCACAAGATCAATCAAACAACCAGAATCAAGGATCAAACAAAGGTTGTTTATCAAGTAGAAGTTGAAAATCTTCAAAAATATCCTCACTGGCAAGGTAGTGTCCAAAGTCAACTCCTAGTTACAGATTTTGAAGGCTTTCTCATGTCTAGGCATCCCAAAATTTGGGGAATTGCTTCAGTCAACTACCAATCACGAAGATGACTCCCCCAACCAGGATTTTGGCACCCTAACTTATACTTCCAACTCAAATTGATGTTTATCAAGCATCTAGGTGTCATAATTCATTATTCTTTGCAGGTTGAAGAGAAAACACATTTTTCTTCATCAACACCATTTGAAGGATCAAATGGAGGCCATTTTCAGTGTTCATATTTCCAGGTTTAGGTTGCACAGAGGGACGTTTTTCCAAAGATCATATCTCCAAGCATCAACATTCAAAGACAACAATTCATAACCTTCAGCTTCAAGCATTCTGGGTTTTCATCTTTTTCAAGCATCTCGAAGATTGAAAAGTTTTTCCCACGATTTATTTTACTTTCGTCTTAGGTTTTCTTGCATGCACAACAAAACTCAACTTTTTCACACTTGACCTTCTGGGTTCGTTCAGTGCAGCATTGGCCACAACACCCATGTGCCAGATTTCTGAAAAAATTGCCTTGTTGCCCCCCCCATTTTTTAGGGTTTTTGCAAAAAGTCACCTTTTTTCTAAAACTGACAAACTGGGTTTGATCAGCTCACAGGCGCCTACAAAACCCATGTGCCAGAATTTTCTGGGAAAAAATAGCTTCTACAGCGTCTTCCTCTGAGGGGTTGTTGCATGTCCAAGAAAAAGTCATCTTTTCAAAAATCTGACGTTCTGCGATCATTCAAAAAGATATTCTCAATAAAACCCACGTCTCACAATTTTCGTAAAAACTACCCCTCGGCGAAGCTATTTTTAGCCTCTCCAGAAAAAGTTGTTCAAATAGTGTCATGTGCCCAATCATTCTTCAAGATCTTCACAGTGCAGTTCTCCCAAGTTGAATTCAAAACCAAATTAGTCTTCCTTAATGACTTCCTAAGGACAACTGAGACCCGATTTACATCGAGCACACCCAGAAGTTGATTCGGACAATTTGACAGGTGTAGACACTCAAAGTCCATGAATTCCATATGGTGTCATACCTCGTATATCTAATAGCCTTTCAAGGCTAGTTTAGAGGGTAGAATACCATTGGAACTCTAGGCGTGCAACGAGTTCATGAGCATTTCTCACAGCTAGAGTGTTCGCAATCAAACTTCGCAGTTTCATCATGCAACACTCTTCCATTGAGAAAGATCAAAAAAAGCGTCAGAAGCATAAGGCTGCAAAAGAAACAGAGGTCATCACTCCAGTTACAGAGCCGTCAAAGTTACTAATCAATGAACTACCAGTTGAAGTGTGCAGATATTTCTAGGATTGTTCAAGTTGCTGACAAGCAGTAAACTAACAGTTGAGGCATGTGACAGTCTCCAGATGATTAGGCAGTTAACAACTTCTTGGAGGAGATGATTGCTCGAGATGGCAACCAATGAACTACAAGTTAGGATGTCCTACCCTTTCCAAAGATAGCATTTAAAATAGTAGTTAACTTGATGCATTTTCCAAGTTAACTCACTATCCCACCTTTCATGCATGTCTATTTTTGGAGACACCTTTTGTACAGTGGAGTTCTATTTAGTTTTAGAATCAGTTAACTGAAGTAGTCTTTCCAGTTAACTGTTAAGTTACCTTTGTTTAGACATAGGAATAAATCGTGCAGATTGGCAAGAACTATTTGTTAGCTCAAAGAGATTTTAGGGTTACCTACTCCTTTGAGTGTCTATAAATAAGAGCAACCTTTGCTCATTATTCTTTAACCATACTTGTGATAACAAAACGCTGAGCTATTTTTGCTAGCTTTCTTGTTGTTCATGTACTTGCGTTCATCTTTGTCAAGTGTAATTTGGTTGATCATTGATTGTAGATTGTCCTCTTTCTGCAATTTTTTGTCCCAAACGTGTACTCATTGATTGAGTTTGAAGAAATAAATCAAAAGAGCAATGAGACTTTGATCCAAAGTTTCAAGATCTTTCAATATTTGTTGATTCTATAGTCTTTGTTTCAATCTACACCTTGAAAAGAGCAATGCGCCTTCGAGGGAATTTAGAGATTAAGTTTATCGTTTGACGTTGTGTCTTAAAATCTATATTTCAGCCTATGCCTCAAAAAGAGCAATGAGCCTTCAAGGGAATCCTAAGATCTAGTTTATCGTTTATTGTTGTTTTTATAGCCTTTATTTCAGCCTACACCTCAAAAGAGCAATGAAACTTCGAGGGAATCCTGAGATTTAGCTTATCGTTTGATGTTTTACTTTCATAAACTCTATTTCGGCATACATCTGAAAGAGCAATGAGCCTTCAAATGCATTCTGAGAACCATCTTGTCTAAGTTACCCAACCAATCCCAATTATTTCTAAATCCTCTCGCTCTGAATTTACTTGAAGAGATAGAAGCGTTATAAATTTAGCCTTACTTGTAGTTGAGATTACAAAACTAAAGAAAACCTCAGCTGCAACGTAGAGTTTTATAAACCTTGTGCTCTCAGCTGAGATAAAAAGGTAGGAATGTAGTTTACATTTCTTTTTACACAAAAATCAGCAAAAGAGGGAGCTTCCCCTCCTAATTTGAAGAGCAGTTTATCTATGCATAGCTGTCAGTTTTTAATACGCACTCCAAAGGTGCGAATTGAAATGCTAACAATTTTTTGGCGCCCACTGTGGGGCACGAGGCATAAAACTTCAAAAAAAGCTAACACTTTTATGACACAGGAATGACCATTTGGTGTCCTATGTAACGTCCCCTTCTCATCAGTGATCTTATCAATTGCTCATCAGCCTATTCTGGAGGCCTGTAGGCTCGTTGAAGTGAATTAAGGGTTTCCTTGCTTGGAGGTTTTGTGGTATTTCTTGGTGTTTACTATTTTTAGTAAATACTATTTTTGGCAGTTGGCAGTTGTCAGTTGTCAGTCTTCAACTCTTCATTTTCAGTTGGAGCAATTGCTTGGGTTTGAGCTTTGGCTTTTTAAAACAATATTCTGGTGAAATACTTCATTTCAAGGCAGAGTGTTCTAATTTCAAGTTGACCCCTTGGCCTAAGGAGTTAACTTTAAGTTGTGCTTAAAAGAGGGACATGAAGAGGGGCGCCTTCATAAAGGAGTTTTAATTATTTTTATTAAATTTTAAATGCCTTGAAGTGGACACCTATTTGGAGGAGGTTTATTCTTTTTGAATTTTAAAAATATGTCAAGGCTTTTGGCCTCCCATCTTGGGAACTTGAAGTCATCTCATCTTCTTTAAAAATGAGCTTTTGCTCCAGCATTTGGTATCCAATATTTTATGTTATTGTTATGCTGTCAAAATGACAAATTGATTTTTACTTCGAGGAATGCTGACCTCCTAGTTACAATCCAATTTCGTGTTTGAAAGATAACACCTAGTTGGTTTTTATTGCTGCTTCTCATCAGACTAGCAAATTGAGCCTTACAATTGAAGTGTTGAAGATATTTTCAGTTTTGGAGTTGATGTTGCAGACATGGCTGAAAGTCGATTTCACTTGCAGCTCTCATGGTGATTTTTATTTGCTGATGGGTATTTGATCAACTGAATTCTATGTTATTGGCGACCATTCTCATGAATTTGCAGATTTTAATTTGGAGTTTCTGATTTTTAATGCTAAAATCGCCCCTCAAGGAGGGTCGTACCTTTCATAAGTGGCATTGGGATTCATGCCAAATAAAGGAGAAGAATTTGATGTTGTTTCCTGATTGGTTCTTGGGTGCCATACTCTTAGAGGTCATTTGCAAAAGATTTCAGTCAAAACAGAGGTAATTTGGTAAAGTTATGAGCATTTGATTGAATCTACAGTTGTTGGTAGTCATTTCCAGAATTGCAGATTTTATATCAGACTTTATTTCAGTTTGTTTTTCCAGTGTTTCTTCATCAATTCTTGTTGATATCTAACGTGGAATCATCCCATATCTTGGTGCTTGAAAATCATTGTAAAATTCTTGTAATTTGCAGCTTCTTTTCTTATTGTCAAAACTGTAAACAGTAGTACTGTTCCAGTTTACTATTGCTGCAATTATTTATAAATCTCATATTAAGCACCCCTAGATGGTAGACCGCCAGTGTGGATAATTGAATTGTTAAACTTTCTTATACCCACTATCAAGTGTTGAATCCCCACTCTTGAGTGAATGCCTGCCGCAGCGGATGAATCATTTATTTGTAATTTCTTCCCCCCACTGTTTTAGTGGAAGAGTGGAAATTCTCTTATGGCTGGTTATCCGCCTAGGTACTTTCAATTTTATTATTAGCACTCCACCATATGTTAGCACCTCGCCTTCTACGGGATCTTGAGTGCACATTCTTGGTGTTGAGTTTAAGTTCCCTCATTCAATTGTAATCATTTCAGTTATTGATTAACTAGATCCTAGGGATCCTCTGACCATATGCCCGCCCCTCCTCCTTAAGTGGTTTTAGAGTGCATTCTTGGTTAGAGTTCTTTCTTGCATCGTTTTGGTTTTCAACTAACCTTAACAGGTGCTTGTTTACATTGTAACTGTCATTGAAAAATCAAAAAAATTGAGAGGGTATCTTTCATCCTACTGCTCCAATTCAACAACCACGTCTTACACCTGCTATCATTCAGCCGAATTTCATATTAATTGAAGGAGAGCAAATGGACATCATCAGTAGCCTGCGGAATTTTATATTTGAGGAAAGAGAAGATCCTACTCAGTGGAGAAACGTGGCTACTACTATGGACGAAGAAAAAGAAAAGGTTGATCTTGCAACCGGAAGGCCAATTTTACCACCTCCTATGTGGCAATAAATCATCCTAGCTTACCAAGTTTATACAAGGAGGAGAACAAATCCTCTCTTTCAAGAAGAAGACGTTGGAGAAGCATCTGACACAGATACATTCTTTCAAGAGGTTCCCGAACAATTCCAAGAACCTGAAGAAAGACCTCCGGCCCAACCAGAAGCAATGGGCGACAACAACAACAATCACAACGGCAATGGCAACAATAGAAGAAATCAAAGACGTCCACCCCCATTGCCTTGGGATGACAATATTGGGCCATTGGCCTTGCTAGGACATCATGAACTGCCCAAAGGTTCAAGAAAGCACCTCCCTCAATTTCACAGCAACAAGGCTCAACACCCTGATGAGCATATCTCTGCATTCACATCGGCTTGTTCCATTTTGCATGTACCACATGAAGAGAGGAATGTTGCAGACTGGTTTCATCATTTGGAACCAGGCATCATCACAAGCTGGGCAATCATGAGCAAGAAGTTCTTGGCCAGATTCAAACCTGCAGAAGATAGCCATCAGCTATTTGCTCAACTCTCCAATTCAAAAACGGCACCAACCAAACCTATGACGGAACTTGTGGTGAGGTTTAACCACCTCATCACACATCTTTCTCATACGCTCTTCCATCACTAGAGATCTTGTTGAGCAGCTTCATCAACACCCTCCCGTCAAAAATAGCCTTTTTCTTAAAGTCAGCTCATGAAACGGAATTACCAATTGCAAAAGAAAGAGCCAGTGAGATCGAAGACAACATGATCACATCCGAAAAGATGAAGACTGATGCTATCAGACCACTTGTTCAAGCATCTGCAAATCCATTGCTAGAAAAGGTAGCTAACAAGGTGACTATCCTCAAAAGGCAGTCACCCACTCAAGGGCAGCAAGCACTACCCGCACCACCACCATATCAATCTCAACAACCGTACTAGCCGAAGAGGAACAACTTTCAACCTTTTGAAATATACTCTCTCAAATTTTTTTGATTCTTAACAACAAATACAATGTAACCAATCACCCGTTAAGATTAGCTTAACCCAAAACGTTGCATGAAAGAACTCTAACCAAGAATGCACCCTAAAACCACTTAAGGAGGAGGGGCGGGCATATGGTCAGAGGATCCCTAGGATCTACTGAATCAAGCTACAAAAATTATACTTGAAAGAGAGTCTAAACTCAACACCAAGAATGTGCACTCAAGATCCTTTGACAGGCGAGGTGCTAACATATGGTGGAATGCTAATTGTTGAATTGAGAGGAAATAGGCGGATAACCAGCCATGAGAAAAAATTTCATGCTACCACCAAACAGTGGGGGGAAGAGATTACAATTTAGAACACTTCATCTGCTGCGGCAGGCATCCACTCAAGAATGGGGATTCACCACTTGATAGTGGGTAAGAGAGAGCTTACAATTCAAATTATCCACACTGGCGGTATACCATCTAGGGGTGCTTAATGTGAAATTAGAAAGATAATGCAGCAATAATAAACTGAAACAGTACTACTGTTAACAGTTTTTACAAATTAACAATAGCTGCAAATTACAAAGATTTCACAATGTTTCAAGCACCAAGATATAAAATCTTTTCACGTTAGATAATAACGAGAATTGATGAAGAAAGATGAAGATAGCAAACTGAAATAATTCTGAATTAGAAATCTGCAATTCTGGAAATGCATTATCAGCAACTGCAGAAATAATCAAATGCTTATAACTTCACCAAATTACCTTCAAATAAACTGAAATCTTCTGTAGATGAACTCTAAGAGGATGGTGCCCAAGAACCAAACAAGAAACAACACCAAAGTCTTCAGATTATTTTGGCACGAATCCCAATGCCAAATGAGAAAGTACGGCCTCCTTGCAAGGGCGATTTTGGCACATAAAAACACAAACTTCAAATTTAAATCTGCAAATCTCCAAAAATGGTCGCCTCTGGTCTAGGAATGAAAAGGTAAAACACTCATAACAAAATAAAATTCCCTCACATAGCTGTTCATGAAAACGTACTTCAGCCAAGAAGAAATCAGCAACCCAAAACTGTGGAAAATCTCCAAAATTCTACTACCATGAAGTGCAATCTGCTAGTCTGGATGAGAAGCAGCCATAAAGCCAATTAGATGTTATATTTCAAACACGAAATTGGGCCAATGCTAGGAGGTAAGCATTCCTCGAAGCCAATTACATGAAGTCATTTCGACAGCATAAGTTTAGCATAAACATGAGATACCAAAAGCTGGGGCAAAATTTCTCTTTTATAGAAAAAGATGTGACTTTTCACATTCTCAAAACTCCTCCAAGAAAGAGACGCCAAAAGTTCCCTTTTTGAAATATTTAATAATTCACAAATATTAAATCCCTCATAAAATGGCATCCACTTCAAGGCATAAATAAACTTCATTAAATGTTTAATATTTCCTTTATGAAGGCATCCCCCTTCATGGCCACCTTTTAAACACAACTTAAAGTTAATGAGCTAGGCCAAGGGGTCAACTTGAAATTAAAACATTAATGCCTTGAAATATATTATTTCACCAAATAAGGCTTTTAAGCTAGAACTGAAAACACCTTATTGCTCCGACTGAAGAGAAGACTAACTGAAGTGTTGACAACTGAGATACTGCCAAGAATAGAATTTACTATAAATAGTAAATTTCGAGAAATGCCACAAAAACCCTCCAAACAAGGAAACCCTGATCTGCACATCTGAGTAGCCTATGTATTTCCGGAAATAGGCTAAATCCAAATGAAGAGCATAGAGTGAAAATGGGGACATTACACCTTTCAACAACTACAAGCCAATATTTCCAGCAGCTTCACCAAGACATCCTGTTGAAGTTGAGAAGTCTACAGTATTTTGCTCTTTCCACGAGACTGATGCACATATCGGATCCACATGTCCTGAGAATCTAAGAATGAACCAGATCATGGGATATACTGAGGCTGCACCAAGTTCGAGTTTTGTACCTTCACCAAGTTTGAACGTTGTCTTACCACAAATGGACAACTTCGATGGCGAGTCTACATTAGGATACTTTGATAGCGAACTCGTCAATCAAGAAGAAGAACAATACCATCAATATTCTCTTTCTATAAATCATGAGAATATTTCAACTCCTGTGTTCACACATGCTCAACACTTCAAGGCACAGAAAGAAGAAGAAGAAAGACAGAAATCAAATGAAAAGGGAAAAGAAGTGCCTTCCACTTCTAATCCTAAGTCTTCACATGAGAACATCAAAGCAGTTGTTGAAGACTCATCTTCAGCAAATTTTGATATTGTTGCTTCCATGGTGAAGAGGAAGGTACAAATATCTCAACTAGAATATCTTCAGGACCATCCAAAACAGTTGGATCGGATTCTCAAAGTTGTAAAGAAGCAAGCTGTAATTCAACCCACATTACTCAAGTCATTCGTACCAGCAAAAGAAAATCCAAATCCTTTCTATATATCTCTATATATAGGAGGATTCAAACTCAGAAACTATATCATAGACTCAGGAGCGTCGAACAATGTCATGTTGTTACAAATAATGAACGCATTAGGGCTTTCATGCACTAAGACTCAAAACAAGTGTTATTCACTTGAATCTAAGCCGGTGTCATTGGTCGGCCAACTAAAAGACACTCAAGTAAGGCTAGCATCTTGTTCAGAAAAGAAAATCATGATGACCATCCTAGCGGTTGATATTCCAACAAGTTACAGGATGCTACTGAGTAAAAGCTTCTGCAAGGATCTCGGAGGAGAGATTCAGTTGGATTGGTCGTTCGCGACAATCCCGTTGAAGAAAGGCGATTTCAAGCTGGAGCTAGAGGCGAAATCCAGATTCACGATGGTGAAATCCCAAGACCCCCAAGCACAAGTGTTGTATCAAGACACGAGTCCTTACACATACGCCATGTTGTCAAAAGTAACTAAAGAAAGGCAGAAGGTTGCATATTCCACAGACACATCAAAGGAAGATCCAAAGACATGGACAATGCAACTTGACGGAAGTTGCTCGACAACAGGCTCGGGAGCAGGAGTTGTCATCAGTATCACTTCTCTCGAAGGTGTTTTATACCCATTTGTATATCGCTTGCAGTTTGAAAACATAAACAACATAGTGGAATATGAGGCGCTCATACTAGGTCTCAAAAACACAAGGGATATGGGTATAAAATTCCTCAAATTCGAAGGTGATGCAAAATTGATCGTGCAACAGATCAGAGATTGTTACCAAGTAAGAAAAAATCACCTTCAATCTTATCGACAAAGGGTGTGGAATTCAATCAATCCGTTCGAGGCATTCAGCATCAAGTTCATTCCACATGAGCACAATAGCAAAGCGGACACCCTTGCGGTATTGGCCGCTCTCTTCATGCCACATTCTGACTTCTATCAAAATGCTTTTTCTATTGAGCTCGTATACAGGCCAGTTGTCCCCGACAATTGCGACAACTGGCAAGTCTTTGATGATGATGATCACATTGAAGAATTCATCTGCATGGCAGACAATTACAAAGAACTATTCTTCAAAGGTAGTGCTTGTCCCTTCAGAGAATCCATAGCAGAAGATTCTGAAGCAACAAAATCACGCATCATTCAATTAAGAGGCAATAATATTCCCAAGGGTCTAGTATCCTTGGAGGATATATTTGATAGACATGACAAGCATGTTCAAGATCAGAGGACCTCAGCCAATAAGAATTTTGCTGAATACAATCAAGTAAACATTGGTACTGAAGATAAGCCTCGGCTTCTTAACTTGGGCAAATGTTGTACCACAAAGGAAAGCAATAGTTTCATCTCCTTATTCAAACAGTATCAAGATGTCTTCGCCTGGTCCTACGAAGATTTGAAAGTCTTCACGCCTAGGGAATTGTCTCACACAATTCCACTCAAGCTTGATGCCAAGCCCTTCAAACAAAAGCAAAGACACTACAACCCGCGTATCCAAGATACAATCTACGAGAAAGTTCAGAAGATGGTGGATGCTAAGATAATCTTTCCAATCCATCATTCCACCTAGGTGTCTAATATAGTTCTTGTGCACAAGAACATAGAAATCCGAATTTGCGTTGATTTCAGGAACCTCAATCAATCATCTAAAGGATAACTATCATTTCTCGATCATGCAGCATACATTGCAAACAGTCACCGGATCGGAGATTCTGTCATTGCTTGACGGCTTTTCCGGATACAACCAAATTGTAGTAGCTGAGGAGGATCAAATCAAAACGGAATTCACTACCCCGTGGGGTACATTTGCCTATGAGAGGATGCCCTTTGGCCTCATCAATGCTGGTGCCACTTTTCAAAGAGCCATGGATTTGGCATTTGGGGATGTTACACCCCGAATTTGTATACTACTATTTGTGCAAAAGCTTATGAGCTATGTATGTAATTGTTTTACTTTTGTACTCTGACTTATATTTACAATGAAAATGGAATTCATGTGGAAATATATATTGTAACTTGCAAGTATTTATCAATAAAAAAACGAAGAATTTTATTGTAATGTCTTTGTAACTTGTTACTTTTATATGTTTGAAATGAAATGTTAGAAATTTTTTAATTACCCAAGGATGGGGTCGTTACACGTGGTATCAGAGCCAGTCAGCATACTTCCAATACACCTGTTTGTGCAAACATGTATATATACGTTTAACTGTAAGTTTAAGGCATCATAATAATGTTATAACAAACATCATAGATAGTGCATATACGTTTATAGATGTGTTAGTCATGTGCATGTATCAGTTTGTATGCCATGTCGACACATGCGTATGGCATAGTAATTGCCCATCATACGTCAATATCGCCATGTCATACTTATTGATGCATACATATGAGCGATACATGTATATACATATACATCCTACCTATGTTCACATAACAATCCCTGTTTCACATTTCTCATTCAAGGCTCACAGAACAGTAAGTCAGTTAACAAGTAGCACCACTCACAAAGCACAATCCAAAACTCCTAAGCCTAAGGATGACTTATCAAGATAACTCTATCTGACTCAGTTCCCAAAACCCTTAGTGAAGTGTGTGTATGCTCAACTGATTAACTTTACCGGTTATCTGACCAGCTGAGCATAGTGGGAAGTCCTACATAACTAAATCCTTGTATCCTCACAATCTCAATCTAGTATGTATTTTGGACTATGGTGAACTGACAGTATAATCGTCTCACAATCTAAGTGGACGTAGGTGTACTACACTACTTTGGCCAAAGTGTTTCGGCAGTATTAAACTGACAATCATCTATCACATGCACTAAGTCAGGTTCAGTTTGACTTGAGGCTATCTTATCCTACGTGTAGGCTAAGTCCTTTACCGTGGGTAGTCAATCACCCCAGACCTCTTACATCATCTACTTAATCAAGAATTGAAATGCAGTCAACAAGGGTCCCTCGGGTAACTCCTATCCTAGAATTCTTTATCCATGGAGTACATAGCTTTTCTTAGTTAACCTACTAACTTTAAAGCTTTAGACTACCTTGGTACTGGTTCCATCCTTGACCTAATATTTAATAACTAGTTCCTCACTTCCTTTATATAAGGAGATCAAGCAGTATTCAAGTAAATACAATTCATCAAATAAATTCTATTTAAAAAGTATTCCAACATTTCTTTCCATTTATTTGGACAAGCTATTCCTTTATAAACAAGTTGTTCCTATTTAAACAAGCTATTCCTTTATAAACAAGTTGTTCCTATTTAAACAAGCTATTCTTTTACTTGTCTACTCTTCTATACCACAATAAAAAAGTAATGCACAATAAAACAAGTAGATTTATCTAATTCAAATAACAAAGGTATTAAGAGATAACTCTCATGCCTGTTTCCTTGTTGCTAGCGAATTCAGTCTGTAGCTTCTTCCTTAAATTTCACTTCCTTTCTGTCTTTTCCAGATTCTAATCACAGATTGGATGGAGTATTTTCCAGGTATTGTTGATTACACTTTTTCACAATTCTGGTTTCTACAACAAGTATGTATATATTTGCAGCATATAAATTCCACAGTCTTCTCAAAATGGCAATGGCATTTGTGAACTGGGTCTCTAAACAAGTTTGAATACAGAAAGACAAATTGTAGCTCTCAAAAGGGAAATTCGGATATTGCATAAGCAGATGTAAATTGGTGAAGATAGCAAGTGAGAAGTTCTATATATATAGGTTTTGAATTCTCATGCCTACTACCATTTTGGCATGAGAATTGACACCTATATATATTTGAAAATGTCAATCCATGAAGTGGCAGCTATTTAGCAAATTACTCAGCAAATTTAGAAATGATTCGACCTTTATCCAGGGAGAACTTTTCAACTTACACATGGTAAAAAGCGAATGAAAGACACCTACAAGCGTTACTCAGCCTGGGCGTCCAAAATGGCGGATTGATGTTCATTGCTATGACTCCATTCTGGAAATGCGTGAGGCTGGGAGAGAAGCCAGATGGCACATGTCGATACAGATGTAGGATGGGCAAACTGAGAGGGTAAATCAAGTTATGGAAAACCTACTTAGGGTATATTGCATGTATCAGCAATATAAGTGGGAGGACTATTTATCCTTGGTCGAATTTGCATATAACAACTCGTATCATTCTGCAATTAAGATGGCTCCTTTTGAAGCTTTGTATGGTCGGAAGTGTCGAACTCCTATAAGTTGGGATAAACTTGAGGATCGAGTAAGTCTTGGGCCTGAAATGTTAGCAGAAATGGAGGAACAAATTAAGGTTATTAGGCAAAGGTTAGCAGAAGCTAACAGTCGACAGAAAAGTTATGCAGATGCTAAGAGAGTGCCTCGAAGTTTTGTCCTTGGTGACAAGGTGCTTTTGAGAGTGAAACCTCACAAAAGTTTCATTAACTTTGGAAAGAATTCTAAATTGGCTCCACGTTATTTTGGACCCTTTGAAGTCTTAGAAGAAGTAAAGCCTGTAGCATACTGAATCGCTTTGCCACCTGCTCTTGCTAGAATGCATAATGTCTTCCATGTGTCTTACCTTAAAAAGTATATAACAGGAGATAATCATGTTATTGATTGGACTGCCTTACACATAAGGGATCCCCGAGTAGTAACTCTCAAGCCCGTAAAGGTGCTGGAAATACGTAAGCTACACTTACGTAACCGAGAAGTCTCGCAATGCAAAGTTCAGTGGGACCAGTATGCGAAGGACTCAGCAACTTGGGAGGACTATGCGGAAATCCGAAGAAGATTTCCTGACATTCTTGAAGCTTTTGAGAATGATGAACAATAAATGTTTTGTTTTGTTTTATGCTTTGAATAATACCTTTGGTCATCGAGGACGATGAATCATAAGGGGGGGAGTATGTTACGCCCTGAATTTGTATACTACTATTTGTGCAAAAGCTTACGAGCTATGTATGTAACTGTTTTACTTTTGTACTCTGATTTATATTTACAATGAAAATGGAATTCATGTGGAAATATATATTGTAACTTCCAAGTATTTATCAATAAAGAAAGGAAGAATTTTATTGTAATGTCTTTGTTACTTGTTACTTTTATATGTTTGAAATGAAATGTTAGAAATTTTTTAATTACCCAAGGATGGGGTCGTTACAGGGGATCTAAAGAACAGACTAATCGTCATCTACCTTGACGACCTTACCACTTTCTCAAAGAAGCGAGAAGATCATTTTCAACACTTAGTAAAAGTGTTCGAGAGATGCAGGTGCCACCACATTTCATTAAATCCAAAGAAGTCCATCTTTGCGGTGACGGAAGGCAAATTGCTTGGCCACATCATCTCCAAAGAAGGAACTCAGATCGACCCTAGTCGGGTTGATTCGATCAAGAACCTGTCTCTCCCAACAAGCAAAATTGGGGTACATTCTTTCTTTGGCAAAGCAAATTTCATAAGAAGATTTGTCCTAGATTTCTCAGAACTGATCAAAGACATATCAGCTATGATGAAGAAAACGTCTTCCTTCAAATGGATTGAAGAAGGAAAGAAGGTGTTCGTCCAAATAAAAGAAGCCATCAATCAAGCGTCAGTGCTAGTCCGACCCGATTTAGATAAGGAATTCATCCTTTATTGCTATGCGTCGGAACACACTCTTTCTGCCATACTGACACAAAAGCTGAATGAGGAAACTGAATCGCCAACTGCTTCCACGAGCAATAGCTTCAAAGACAGCGAATCTCTGTACTCCCAAATTGAAAAAAATGCTTATGCGGTTATGAGGGTTGTTAAGAATTTTAAATTCTACATCTTGAACTCTCACACAACGGTGTACATCACTGATCCAGCAGTCAAAAGTGTCCTAACTCAACCGGAGATGGGCACAAAAAGAGGTAACTGAATTGCAAAGGTTCAGGAATACGACCGGGAGATTAAGCCGACCAAACTCGTTCGCAGGAGGGGTCTATGTCAATTGATTGTGGAAGACAGTGATCTAAAGCACCAAGTTGCTGATGGCATAATAGAAACAGAGATTGAAGAGGACCTTCCTATGGTCCTACTTGTTGATTTTGTTGAGGAATGGTACACTGAGATTGGGTACTATTTGATTTATGGAGAATGTCCAACTCACTTGGACAAACAACAGAAAAGAACACTGAAATTAAGAGCACAAAACTACATGCTTAGGAACAATGTTCTATACAAGCGTGGGCTTGATGGAATATTCTTGCTATGCATCAACAAGGACCAACAACATTGGTTGTTGGAGACATTTCATAGTGAAGCGTGCGGTGGCCACTTTTCATCAAGGGTCATGGCGTTCAAAATCCTACGAGCATAGTTCTTCTGGCAAACTATGTTTCACAACACGTATGATTGGGTGCACAAATGTCAAATGTGCCAACAATTTGTTGGCAAACTTAAACTAGCAGCCATTCCACTCAGGCCAGTAATCATTGATGCTCCATTTCAACAATGGGGTTTAGACTTTGTCGGTCCAATCAACCCACATTCCAGTAAGGGGCATGTTTATGTCTTTACAGCAACAGATTACTTCACAAAATGTGTTGAGGTTGTTCCTACCAAGCAGGCTACCTTCGCAGTCATGTGCGACTTTCTGAAAGAGAATATCATATCTCGCTTCGGGGTACCACGGAAGATTGTGACTAACAAAGCAACAAGTTTCTCGTCTGAGGAGCTGGTAGAATTTTGTTTTGATCACGACATCACCTTGTCCCATTCTTTAGATTATTATCCGCAGGATGATGGACAAGTTGAATCATCTAACAAAAACATTGTCACGATCATGCACAAGTTAGTTGACTCCAATCAACAAGCTTGGCATAAGAAATTGTAAGACGCTCTTTGGTCCAACAGAATCGCTCCCAAAAGAGCCATTGGCACTTTCCCTTTTACTATTTTGTATGGCACAGAGGCTATGCTACCCATCACACTGGAGTTGTCTGCTTTGCAACTAGCATCCGCAATGGAAGACGAGGAATTCAAAGATTCGATCGAGAAACATATCTTGTGCCTGATGAAGCTACAGGAGGGAAGGGTGGAGGTAGTTGATAAGATCACTCAGCATCAAGAGTGAGTGAAGATCTTCGACAAGAAGGCTCGTCAACGAGACTTTGAGATCAGAGACAAAGTCCTGTTATGGGACAAGAGACACAAGCCCAAGGGAATGCATGGTAAACTTGACTCCCTTTGGCTAGGGCCATTCAAGATCCACAAGTTCGCAAGAGAGAATTCCTACATTCTCTCGCACTTGGATGGAAGGCTCTTCCCGTTGCCATATAGCGAGCAATATCTAAAACATTTCATCACTTCAGGGGTTGAGTGATTGTAAGTAATTTTCTTTTCGTTTTCATTATGTCATAATGTAGTTACCCGCTCTGTAAAGTTTTGTCGTGTTCTAGGTGATTTATTAGGTAGTCTTGTTTTTAGGTGATTTAGGAAAACTCCAAGTAATAGGTGTTTTGAAAAGTCCTAACTCCATTGCCCAACTGATAAGATATTGGTCTACGATTTAAAAACCCAGAGATTCTCGGTTCTCCTATGCCGTAAGTATCTGACATGGTCACCAAACGGAGCCTAATGTTGTACCCAAAATTAAAAAATTGCTTAAATAAGGCATTTTGGTAAAAATGGTCTAAATCTTGTAAAATTGTCATCAGAAGTCAATTTTAGGTCAAAAGAAACATGGGCTTTTTGTGGGCTTATGTCAAAGAGGATACTTGCAAATTTTGAAAGTTTTGAAAATTAGGGTTTCAGGGCCCTGTTTTTAGGAAAACCCTAAAAAATAGGACCTTTCTAGAAATGACTCAAAATGATTTTGATAGTTAATTTCACTTCACAATCACACTGGTCAAGTCAAGATCACAAAAAAGTCAATTTTTCTTTGGTGGGTCTACTTCACTTTTTCAAGAGAAAAGATAGAACCTTCAAGGTCATTAATGGCAAATGGCTAGTACCAAGTATCAAGATCTAAGCTTCAAATGTTGTACAAAAGATTCTATGGGGAAAGATGCTCGAAAAGATGCTCAATGACGAAGGGAGATTTCAAAAGTTGAAAAATACAAAAAATGTTCTAAGTCTAGAAGCTACACACCTTACTACAAAGGAGATACCTTGGCAGTCAACACCTTGGTCAAACTTTTCAAGTTCCCTTGCATGCGAAATGACAAAAGCTATCACAACGGTGAACGCATACACATCAACGACAACGGTAATCATCTCAAGTATACGAAACGATGAACGTGAAGCGCAAGGAGGTAAAAATCATCAAGAAATGATTAACTCTGAAGCCAAAAGCCCCCCTGCAGGCTAGGGGTGCCCATGAATTCAAGAGGCCAAATGCAATTATCAAGTTTTGTTGAGCATTCATCTTCATAATTTTGCCAGCTTTCCGACGGATCGTCAAGCAAATTCACCAAATTCATCAAACACCGGCAAACGAAGGCACAGGCGGAAGATGCTAAAAGCAAGAGTCATCAAGAATGGCAATCAATCAAGGGAAAAGCACCCCTGTAGCCCAAGGGCGCCCAAGAAAAAAATCTCTCAGAAGTCGATCTTTGAATTGGTTATCTTCAGATGATCTTCTCGGCTTCAGCCCATCTTCGCAACGAATCTGTTTGCCAACTAAAAGGACATATCAAATGGCAATGGTTGTTGGTCAAACGAGCACGTGAAACGGAGGATAAATTGATGAACATCAAGGCAAAAGCGCCCCTGCTAGCTAGGGGCGCCCAGCATTTTGAACAACTAGATGAAGTTCTTAGCAGCTGTCTTCTCCAAGGCATCTTCTCTGAATCCTTCTGACTTCGTGATAAATCCAGCTACCAATCTAGGGGATCTACCAAACGCTCATAAACGAAGATCAAGCGTAAAACGTTGAAAGTGAATGCAAGTTGAAAAATGTGATGAATTAGCTAAGTATAGAGGAAAATGCACCCTCTAGCAAAAGGCGCCCAACTTTTTGGAGCACCAAATACAACTTCCGTGCTTTGCAGCTTCCAAGGAGACCTCCTCAGAGTTGATCAATCTGCGACGAGTTCGACAGCAAATTCAACGAAGAAATCAAACAACCGGAAACGAAGACCAAACTGGAGCATTTCGTGAAGAGTTACAAGGTGAAAATTGTGTCTCAGAAGCACAAAAGTTCCCCTATGGGCCAGGGGTGCCCGAACTTTTGAGCACTCTTAATCAACTTTCAAAGCTTGCAATACCAGTCATCCTTTCTGAAACTGAACTAGTTTTCCATTCAATATCTCAGCATGTTCACGAGAATCATCAATCACCAGTGATTGCAAATCAAAGCACGAAAGGTCAAGAATGGACAAATTTGAAAATCTCTAAAAATTGGTATGGCAAGAAAAAGTACCCTTCTAGGAAAAGGCGCCCAAGGATTCAAGCCACCAAAAGTTATTTTCAGGGTTTGCTGCTTCCAAGAACATCTCTTCAAAGTTGATCCAGCTCCGCAGTGAATCTGTCATCCAAGCCTCAAGATCAATCAAACGACCGAAATCAGGAATCAAATGAAGGTTGTTTATCAAGCAAAAGTTGAAAATCTTCAAAAATATCCTAACACTGGCAAGGTGGCGTCCAAAGTCAACTCCCAGTTACAGATTTTGAAGACTTTCTCATGTCTAGGCATCCCAAAATTTGGGAAACTACTTCAGTCAACTGCCAATCACGAAGATGACTCCACCAATAAGGATTTTGGCACCCTAACTGATGCTTCCAACTCAAATTGACATTTATCAAGCATCTAGGCATCGTAATTCATTATTCTTTGCAGGTTGAAGAGAAAACACATATGACGAACTGGGTTTGATCAGCATTTTGAACAACCAGATGACGAGCTGGGTTTGATCAGCATTCAAAGTCAGCAATTCATAAACTTCAACTTCAAGCATTCTAGGTTTTCATCTTTTTCAAGCTTCTCAAAGAATGAAAAGTTTTTCCCATAATTTCTTCTACTTTTGTCTTAGGTTTTCTTGCATACACATCAAAACTCAATTTTTTCACAGATCTGACCTTCTAGATTTGTTTAGCACAACATTGGCCAGAAAACCCACGTGCCAAGATTTTCCAAAAAAATTGCCCCACTGCCCCCATTTTTTAGGGTTTCTACAAAAAGTCAGCTTTTTCAGAAGCTGACGAACTGGGTTTGATCAGCTCACAAGCGCCTACAAAACCCATGTGCCAAAATTGTTTGAGAAAAAATAGCTTCTACAACTTCTTCCTCTAAGGGGTTGTTGCATGTCCAAGAAAAAGTCATCTTTTCAAAAATTTGTCGTTCTCGATTCGTTCCAAAAGATATTCTCAACAAAACCCACGTCTGACAAATTTTCATAAAAACTACCCCTCGGTGAAGCTAATTTTTAGCCTCTACAGAAAAAGTTGTTCAAATAGTGTTGTGTTCCTAGTCATTCTTCAAGATTTTCAGAGTGCAATTCTCCCAAGGTGAATTCAAGACTAAATCGGTCTTGCTTCATGACTTCCTAAAGATAGCTCACACCGATTTACATCAAGCACACCCAAAAGTTGATTTGGACAATTTGACAGGCGTGGACACTCAAAGTCCACGAATTCCATATGGTTTTATACCTCATATATATGATAGCCTTTCAAGGCCAGTTTAGAGGGTTGAATACCATTGGAACTCTGTGTGTGCAGCAAGTTCATGAGCATTTCTCACAGCTAGAGTGTTCGTAGTCAAACTTCGCGGTTTCATCATGCAACACTCTTCCATTGAGAAAGATCAAGAAAAGTGTCAGAAACATAAGGCTACAGAAGAAATAGAGGTCATCACTCCAGTTACAGAGCCATCGAAGTTACTAATCAATGAACTATCATTTGAAGTGTGCAGATATTTCCAAGATTGCTCAAGTTTCTAACAAGCAGTAAACCGACAGTTGAGGCATGTGACAATCTCCAGATGATGAGGCAATTAACAACTTCTTGGAGGAGATGATTGCTTGAGATGGCAACCAGTGAACTACCAGTTAGGACGTCCTCCCTTTTCCAAAGATAGCATTTGACATAGCAATTAACTTGACGCCTTTTCCAAGTCAACTCGCTATCCCACCTTTCATGCATGTCTAGTTTTGGAGACACCTTTTGTACAATGGAGTTCTATTTAGTTTTAGAATCGGTTAACTGAAGTAGTCTTTCCAGTTAACTGTTAAGTTATCTTTGTTTAGACATAGGAATAAATCTTGCAAATTGGCAAGAATCGTTTGTTAGCTCAAGGAGATTTTAGGGTTACCTACTCCTTTGTGTGTCTATAAATAAGAGCAACCTTTGCTCATTATTCTTTAACCATACTTGTGATAACAAAATGCTGACCTATTTTTGCTAGCTTTCTTGTTGTTCATGTACTTGCATTCATCCTTGTCAAGTGTAATTTGGTTGATCATTGATTGTAGATTGCCCTCTTTCTACAATTTTTTGTCCCAAACGTGTACTCGTTGATTGAGTTTGAAGAAATAAATCAAAAGAGCAATGAGCCTTTGATCCAAAGTTTCAAGATCTTTCAATATTTGTTGATTCTATAATCTTTGTTTCAATCTACACCTCGAAAAGAGCAATGAGCCTTCGAGGGAATTTGGAGATTAAGTTTATCGTTTGATGTTGTGTCTTAAAATCTATATTTCAGTCTACGCCTCGAAAAGAGCAATGAGCCTTCAAGGGAATCCTCAGATCTTGTTTATCATTTATTGTTGATTTTATAACCTTTATTCCAGCCTACACCTTGAAAGAGCAATGAGCCTTCGAGGGAATCCTGAGATTTAGCTTATCGTTTGATGTTTTACTTTCATAAACTCTATTTCAGCGTACATCTGAAAGAGCAATCAGCCTTCGGATGTGTTTTGAGAACCAATTTGTCTAAGTTACCCAACCATTCCCAATTACTTCTAAATCCTCTCGCTTTGAATTTACTTGAGGAGATAGAAGTGTTATAAATTTAACCTTAGTTCTAGTTGAGATTACGAAACCAAAGAAAACCTCAATTTCAGCGCAGAATTTTATAAACCTTGTGCTCTCGGCTGACATAAAAAGATAGGAATTTAGTTTACATTTCTTTTTACGCAAAAATCAGCGAAAAAGGGATCTTCCCCTCCTAATTTGAAGAGCAATTTATTTGTGCATAGCTGTCCATTTCTAATATGCACACCAGAGGTGCGAATTGAAACGCCAACAAGCTTCTATACATTGAACAAGTAAATCTAAACACCGGTACTCGAAGATGGTAAGCATCCTCTGCTAAAATATGTAGTTTTTACCATTGAACCTCTGGCTACCTTCCAACGTGATGTTGGTCCAAGACGCCATCCCTCCCGTTTTCCAAAGGCACGAAACTACCATTTTCCAAAGGCACTAAAAACGAGGTAATCAGCTGGTATGAATCCCGAGGCAATCAGCTAATCCCACAATTTTGTAAAAAATTGCCAAAAACTCAGAGGCTCAAAAACCCATGATTTTATCCAAAAATCGCGAAAAAAATCAAGCTTCGCCCAGAAATCCTAAGCGATGGAGTTGTTACGATTTTCTCAAAAAAAATCTTCAAAACCTTAGCTGCGAGTTTCAACAAACCAGCAAAAAACAATTCTTGTTTTTAGAAAAATAATCAAAAACTCTTCAAAAATCCCTTCAAATTCGCCCACGAAAACCCTAGGTCGTAGCAAGTCTTCACATTGCACACAGAAACAGTCACGAAATCTCCTCAACACCCAAAACAGAAAAGAGACGACGGTGGAAGAAATTGGATGCTGAAAAAATCCAACGATTTCTGCCCATGAATTCAAAACACTCACACAACCACGATTTTCAGAAACGCATGCAAGTAGAAGAGAAAGCAGGGTCGCACAATCAGAAAGAAGTCCTCACGAACCCATCACAACAAAATGAAAACAGATCCATCGCAGCAAAACAACCCTTCACGAAATTTCCAAAATAAGACTCACGCGATTTTCCTATGAAAAAAAAATGCTATTCTAAGATGACAAAATCCATGATTTTCCTCGAAACAAACCCTCGATTTTTAGCTCTCAAACCCCTCACGATTTTTATTTTAAAAAAATTAGACAAAAAAAATTCCAGATTTTTCAGATAAAAGATTTGCTAAAAAACCTTCGATGCTTAGAAAAAAAATCCTTGTGATTTTTAACAACCGAGATAACCTTCAATTTTTTTAACCTTCAATTGAACAAAAACAATTTAAAAGTTTTCCAAAATTTTCTTAGGAAAAGCCACGAATTTATTACTCAAAAAATTTGACAAAAATGAGCCTAAGCTTTGATACCATGAAATGGTAATTGATTGATATTTACTATTCGTTATTAAACAAGGAGAGGAATACTCCTTTAAATAATAGATTACAAGGACAATGTTTCTGAAAAGAAACAGTCGTGAACTAAAGCAGAAAACAGAAAGTTGCTAAAACTAACTAACAACTAAGATGACCATTAAATATTACAATAATACTTTAATACTTCTTTGGTTCACTACTTTCTTGTCTTTCCTAGAGGGGGTATATTCCCACAAGATGCCATGTGCATGACAGATTCCACATCAAAAAGGGATATTTTCATAGTCTAAAGGCTGCTCCCACTCAATCTCACCAATGCAAAGTATGAATTTGTCTGGCAGTGGCTTATCCAGATGTATGTTTATGCAGATCTGAATGTTGTTAAGAACTTTTGGATTTTTTGTCATTTCTAAGGCCATTATACATTCTCCATGTTGCTGTACTATATTTTCCAACACCTTCTCTTGCCATTATTTACTAGGAAGAAGAGGGAGACCAACCTAGACTGGAACAGTACTTGGAAGATCCACTACGGGATTTAAAGCGGAAAATCAATGTTTTGCCTCCATGGACACTTGGAAAAAATGCTGTAAAAATTGTCTGGTCCTAAAGCCCAAAAAGCAAACACCTTGTTGGAACAACATTTGTGTTCTAAAAATGTCAGATAATTAAGTATGTGAGATCATGTAAACAATTTTGGGGCATTGGTATTGCAATCAACAGAAGCTGGAGCTATGGTAGAGGATGAAGATGCAAAGGCAGTATTTAAATTTATTCAAATATGTTTAAATACTTTAAAATAACTTGCTTCCCCCCTTTATGGAAGAATTATCACAAATGAGCAGTTATGAAGATTGAAACAGAACATACTTTTTCTAGTAAGGCACTATAGGTAAAAGAAATACTGGCACGAATTATAATAAAGTGTGTCATATTGTGGTAACCTAAGTCATATTGCCCAGAATTGGCAAGTACACACATTTGAGTTGATAAGAGGCAAAACAAGGAAGACATATATCAGGGACAATGTTTGATTCAAAATGATAATGAAGATGACATGGATGGTGGTCAACTAGTCATGACAACCTATTTTGATCAGCAGCTAAAGACATTGTCTCTTAGATGCAAACTCCAAGCAGAATAGACTTCAGATGGACTTACTCAAAACAGATGATTGTAAGCAACCTTATAGAGCACCAGTGGTTTGTTCCAAACCCATTGGAGGAGAATTTGTTTGTTGCATGATAAAATTGGAGACACAACATGTACTGCAGGTAGCTTTCCTAGACAACCAGCAAGCATAGCAACTGGTTACCAAATGCCTCAGTGAATGAAAAAATACAAATATATGTCATCAACACTACAATATTAGGGATCTTGTTAATTAACAACAGAGTTACATGGAAATAGATATGGTGTCAAATACTGATATGATATCAGATAGAGATATGGCAAATTTTAAAGATCCTCTAATACAGATATGACTGAATGCGCCAATAATAGAACTATACATAAATTTAATAATTTATATAAGGGTATAGATATAGACCATAAACTTTAAAATATTTATTTATATATATAAATTGGTTTTTGTATTTAGTTTAGAATAATTATTTTGTTATATTATGTTTGTGTATTTAGTGATTTATATGTGTGTACAATTTTATATATCTTTTTTATATCTTTTTTTGCAAATTTTGAATGTTTTTTGTAAACCCTAAACCGGATATGGTACCAAACTGCATGGTGCCATATCCAAATATATAAGATACAACTGAAATATAGACTCATTTATGGATACATCTGAATAGGGCATCAATGCCACATCCAGGAGTTTTGTATCCGTATCAAGTTTCCCTTACATAGATATGTGTATCTAGACAAGGGAGGAGAATTAATATTGAATGAGCACTACAATCATCATTAGAATTAAGCTAAATTAGATTTGTGTTTGTCAAATGAAATTGGTGAATCTGGGAAACATATGAATAAATCACATGTCTCAATGTATTGATATTTATTTCTCAACAAAACTCTACTATATTTCTTTGTGTGCCTCCTCGTGAGTTATCTCCAAAGGAAATGTTAGTCCCCACTATCCTAATATATCTCATAATGGTGATGAATATATACAATCACCTCCATCTAGAGATAGAGAGGTATATAGTAGAGGGATATTTTAGTAGTAAAGGCACACATGGTCAAGATCCAAGTGATTTCCAAATATGCTCTATAGATCTCTACTTGAAGACCCTTAGGAAAGCACTCCTCGTTGGACAAATGACAAATCAATTAAAAGATGGTAAGAGATGCTTTTTCTATGTCTAGACCTCGAGTGTGGCATAGAACCATAGGCTATAAATGGCAATTGTAGTCAAAACATTTGACTAGCTAGCTTCGTGGAAGATTGGACCATAAAGTAATCTATTTTGACCAATTTGTGTCACAATAATGACAAGGAGGACCAAGATTATAAGAACATTCTATAAGGAATAAAATATGTTCTTGATCAAATATTAGGTTGAGCCATTGACCATTCATACTATGATATATCTAGGAACTTGAATTATCATGCACAATCAGAGTTTGAGATCTTGGAAGAAATATGAAACTATATCTAGTCAAGAGATTATTTGCTTGAAATGAGTATTTTCCATGACATCAAAGTAGCCTAGCCCTATCTAGTTAAAATAATCCAGTTATCATATTGAAATGGGAGACTTAAAATAGATTAACCTAAACTGCACAGACTACACAATGAAAGAGCAAAACTCTCCATGGCCACATATAATTCAAATGCAAAGTGAAAAGTCATCTATTAAAGTAAATTGTAATAACTTTCACTAATCAAAAAAAAATCGGTAACTTACGTGGATAAAGAATTTGCTTCTTTCAAGAGGCGCTTGATCTCTTGCGTCACTTGAATTTCTTCTAGGTTTGTAGCAACTTTCTGCACAAGATACTATAACATCATCATTATCCTTTGCACTAGTGCCATGAACAAAATAAACATTAGTTACCAGCTTTTGATATTGGAAACAGCATTAAACATTTGATAAACCATTGTGTGGTCTGTAAATTTAAATCCTAGACAATTTTGTACTGGACAATTATGTAGCGTGGGAGCCTCTGTTGGTCACTAGATTAGAAATAAAATTCTCAAATTATAAATTTAAAATAGTTAGGGTTGTTGCATGGGGCTCCTTCTGGGACTGATCTATTCTGTCTTGGCCTAAACAGGGATCCTGCCAGGCTTATATGTAATTTGTTGTTTTTTTATTTTTTATTTTACAACAAACATTGCCTGGAGCAGAGGAGAGATCCTAGGGCGGAAAATTGGCCAAACCCCACGCCATTGAGCTCACAGTTCTATGAAATGATAATGCCCCCTTCAATTATTTTATTGGCTTAGAGCAATGACTTTCCAAGGAGATTGACAGGGCCTAAGACACTCCCAGCATATGGTTGTTATAACTCTCTGTTTCCCTTTTTGATAATTTCACTTGACTGGGAAGTGATACCATACACAAGTTTATTTGGTTTTGGAAATTTGGAGTAAGTATGACTTATCTTAGAAAAGATTTTAGGGTAAGTAGTGTTACTCGATCCCAATCTGCTGGGCATGTGCAGTTGCACTCTACCCTAATTTGTTACTCATTGATGGTGCATTTGAAGCATGTATGGATTGAACTTTGGTTGTTGTTTCATATGGCATATATGTTTAATCATGAAGTCTTGACTGAGTTGCACAAAAGTTAGTGTGAGGTGCATGTTTAGGCCTTTTGTCACTCAATCACAGTACCTACACAACCACTACCTGCAGAGGTTGAGAAAATGACTTATAAAACTTACTGGTTATAACTTACTGGACCAATTAAACCAACCAAGAGGAATGATGATATGAAAAAACATGAGGATTTTCTTAGCAACCTTCAAGGGAATGAGCTTCCCACTTTCATGATTTACATTGATTTGTGTGAACAGAAACATAATAACTAATGAGTAATAAATACTTTACTTATGCTCGTACCTTTGGAAAAACAGTGATCCGATTCTGTCGACAAACCTAGAGACATCTTGTGTTTCATTATCGAAATCCCAGTATTCAAAAGCATGTATTCTGACCTGGATAGAATCATAACTTTACTTGTACTAGTTTTCTGAGATAATAAGAAAATATGTATTTATAAAGAAACCTTCTTTCCTAGACTATATTTTTCTATGTTAAACCAAGTTTCCGGGATGGGTACAGGGACAGCAAGAAACGTAGGGACATGTTTCCAAGGCAGTAGGGGATGGGAGGCCTTTTTAGAGGGAATGGCAATCAAAAAACTACGAAAAAAAATAAAATATAGGAAATCTCAATTATTTGTATTAGTGTAACGAGACTCGCCTAGACTTGCCAAAACTCGGCGAGTCAAGCTCACCAGGGCTAAGGGGCTCGGACTCAGACTCGGCTGAGTTTCTGGCAGACTTGCAAAGTCTAGAGACTCACCAGACTTGCCAAGTCTGGGCGAGACCCAATGCCTAGACTCTGTCACGCGGTTTGGCATGAAAAGGTCATAAAAACATAAAAATCATTGTTTTAAGTTCCTTTTTTTAGTTATGTTTGCTCCTCTACCCTAAAAGCAATATCATTTCATTTTGAAGGAAAAGTATAAGGAGAAAAAAGAGTTGGGCAAATTTAGAGTGCATTGTAGAGCAACCAGCAAGGAGGTAGAGCAAAAATCCAATGTTGAATTGCATTTGGGCAGCTCCATAGATACAT